>OY720681.1:96334584-96518589 GCA_963170755.1 Amphimallon solstitiale
GCGCTGGAATTAATTCGATCTTATTTGCGCAACAGGCAACGGTGTGTGATTCATCGTAGCAGTGGCTTAAAGTCTGCATGCATATCTGTGGAGAGGGGAGTGCCACAAGGATCCGTCTTGGGTCCTCTCTTATTTTTAATTTATTTAAATGATTTACCGTTAGTAACGACACATACAACTGCACTTTTTGCTTTAATTAATGAATATCGCATCAAGAAATAACGAATGGGAATGACTTGAGATTTCTGGGACTGCAAATAGATACGTAGTTGAACTGAGAAAAAGATGTTGAGCACTTGGCGGGTAAAACACCGTCAATGAACTACGAATTAAGAGTAATAACAACGTCAGTAAGTCATCAGGCGAGTCTTTCTGCATATTATGCTTATGTTCAGTCACGGTTGTGGTTATGGTATTATATATTGGGGAACATCTGCAGACGTGACTAGGATACTCAACCTCCAACGTGTCTGTACGTGATGGAATGTGCTCTCTTCGTGAAAAAAATACGAATTACTTAAACACTAAAAACTTCACTACTTTTATGTAACCAGGGGAACAACACAGTCTTCTCTCTTACCACAAAAGTGTTCTGCAGAAAAGTGCATCAACGCAAATAGTATATAATAAAAATATATAATCACATACCTCATGATTTAAAAAGCATAAATTGTGCTTTTTACAACTTGCAAGAGTTTTTCATGTCCAGGTTCTGGTCTGTATATTATGTTTGTATAATAACTTTTTTACTTCTTTAACGTATTCAAAAAATTATCATATGATCTGAGAATTCTTCCAAGGTAAAATTTTATAGTGATGGATCACTATAAAGATTAATAATAATCCTGAGATAATATGAGTTTGTGTTTATATTTGTGTATTTTTCAATACAGTTTGCTTATCAAAACTTTAAATTGGTAAGTACGCATATTACTGACAAAGTCTGGATGGCGTCATCTCTAAATAAGAATTATCGACATATTTCTGTTCCACACGGAGGGATAATGTAATTCTTCCAGCTAAATCGTAATAAACTAGTGTCATAAAAGCTTTGTAATTACTATAATTACTGGCATGATAATATGTATGATATACATACATCTGTATTATTATGTAGTAACCTTGATTTTGACATCCACGGACAATCCTTATTAGTAACACATTGAACCTATGTAAATCGATACTCACACAAAATATATTATATATATATATGTTGGACGTCGTAATACACATACTTCAGACGCAGAGCTTTGATCGCCTGAAGCTTTGGACGTCTGGGTGTGTCTTTTATATACATATACAGAGCACGCTTATAGTTTGGAATTAATTCAGTAAAAGCTAAATAATTTTTTTATGGAAAGATCCTTAAACAATTCCATTTGCTTTGATTAAAAATATACAAATATTTTACATAAAAATCGATTTTTGCTTTTGAGTAATTTTTTTAATTAATAATAATAATGTTTGTTGTGTTATGTTAATTTACAAAAACATAAATAAAATTCAACGCAATAAAAGTAGATCCATACAAAATAAAAGACTGAAAGAAATTACAAAAACTAAATTACTTTAATTCAATTAGGAATTTAAGTGGTGGTTAATATTTTATGGTTCCAGATTTAAATAAGGTAAATAGGGTGCTTTTTTATTTTCCATGGCAGTTTGTTAGAAAGTATTAAACATGTGTGTTATACCGCTTTTACTAAAAGTTAGGTGATGTTTTGTATAGCAGTTGTAAAGTCTGTTCCGCCTATTATACTCGTGTGTGAAACGAAGTCTTTCAAGCACCTCCTTGTGGTTAAGATGATAGCGTATGGCCATCATGTTTTAAAATAAAATACTCGTTTCTTAACAAACATCCTAATATCTCCTAACTATAATTTAAATATATTTATTTAATTCGAAAAATTATTTTAAGTTCGAATAAGAATTTTCAATTAGAAATTATTATTAGTCCATTAAATTTTTTCTTCAAAATTTTACAAGTTCAAAATAAAATTTATTTTTTAAAAATTTTACAAGTTCAAATTTAAAATTTTTAATACAGACACCGAATGCTTAATTGTATTTTAGAGCGGTTTTCACCTGCGATCAAAAATCCATTGATAATCATGATGCGCCTTAATTTATAAAGAATTTCTTTAACAAAAAATTCAGGCATGTCTATTCAAGAAATTTTTCCCACTCTTTAAGATGTACATTACTGGCATCGCCTCTAGCGGTGTGTATTACTGCTTGAAAAATGTAAACAAACAAATGCATCTTTAATATCGATGTGATTATGTCAATATAGTATACAAGATTTAAAGAAAAACCAATATATATAAGTATGAGAAAACATGAATTATTGCAATATTAATTTTATAAATAAAAATTATAATGACATTGTTACATTGTTTTACTTAAACTAATATAAATATACTCAATCCTAACCTATAATTTTACAGTAAATATTTATATACAATGTGTATTGTTTAAATTTAAACTAAAACTAATATAAAAGATTAAAGATAAAATTAAATTAATTAAATCTAATCGTGATCTTGTGAATACTTATATACAACGTAATTTTAACTCAAGATCACAGCAATATGTACATACGTTCTGAATTGTTTATAAAAACTTTGTTCCATATTATATTTTACATAACATTAAAGTCTTAATAAAACAAACATTCTAGTAAAAGTGTTACTTCCAGTCCGAATCTTCAAATGTTTTTTGTACAAAAATTATTGAAAATACTGTTATACTCGTTAACAAATCTGTGTCATAATTGCGATAAATGTAATAGTGCTACTTGCGGTTTGAATTTCTTTTACAAAAAATATTCAAAATAAAGCTTTAAACAGTTTTATATTATCCGTATATATGTCTAGAAAATACGATTTGCGAAATATTCGTAAAAAACTCTTTTTCAAGAAGACTAAAATACCAACTTCCGGTACGAATTTCGATAAACTTGTTTCATAAAATTTGTTTAAATTTCACTGATGTAAACGATTACCTCCGGAAAACCAATTTCCCTGAAAATATAATTAGATCTCAACAGGAATATTACACTTTTAAACATAGAGATTGGTAATGATCGCTTCAGCAGTTTTGCCTCTATCACACACACAAAGAGAGAGAGAGAGAGAGAAAGAGAGAGAAAGAGAGAGAGAGGGAGATAGAGAGAGAGAGAGATTTTAAAAAACCCACTTGACAGAACAAAGACTTTATTATTATCATACATCATCAATTATTATGCCTGTTATAATTTAATATTTAGTATTGTGTTACAATGTGCCATTAATTAAATTGTTCCTTTTTCCTGCTGTTTGCTATTGTAATTAACTACGACTTGCATTCTTGTAATTTACTTGTTCTTTTAAAGCATTTGCATAACTCGTAACCATAGTCGTATTAGTAAGTTATTATTAATGTTAATAAATGTTTCTGTATTTTAAAGAATATTTTGGACAATTCTTGTTCCAAATGGTATTCTAAGCACTTTTGTATACTTTGTAAATTTTGATAAAACTAAGGGTTTACGAGATATAGGAGATATTTCGAATGTTATGATTTTAAAATTTTATTTGTTACAAACTTGATGGCAATGCGAAATCTCGATACAGAAATAATGTTAATAAATTTTTATAATTGCAAATATCTGGTCAACCGATAGAGTTTTACGAGAATTTACATAGAATACAAACGTGTTTGTAGCTATTTCTGGATAAGGCTTTCATAGATATTTCTTGAAAATGGTGACTGGAATTGGTACTTTTCATTGTCTTTGAGCGAGTTCTGTTTTGAACTAACCTTTCTCTTCCTTTATTACCTTGTACGTCGAGCTCAGATTACTCTATATAAATATATTCTAAATTTATTTCTAGGGGAACTTCGACTAGCCAAACCTATATCCGAATTAATCGCAACTGCACCATCGAAGACACCAATTTTACTCACAATCAGAGCTGATGAGGTTCGTCGCAATGATTTTGAATCAGACCAATCAACCTCAGTTCAACTAGCTCTAATTCCACCTGCTCCACCTGGAACGTCTCCAAAATTTGCATCCAAAGAATACACTGCCACACTAGCTGAAAATAGTCCACCAGGAACAAAACTGGAGATAAGAAACGCAGAAATAGTAGCTCGAAAGAATGCCGTTCTTACTTTAGATTTGCAAAATAATAATGGAACATTCGAAATCACTCCCACAGTTATCAACGGAAATACTAATTTTAGCATAACCGTCAAAAATAATACCTTGTTGGACTATGAATCCAGACATTCCGTGCAATGTGATATAGTAGCCAAAGAAATTGGCGGAAATACTCTTAACGTTACCACAAAGACTCGATTAATTGTGTTCTTAGAAGATGTTGATGATAATACACCGACATTTCGTAAAATTGAATGGAAGGCTGAAATACCTGAACATGTCAAAGTTGGTACGAGTATTCTTAAAGTCGAAGCGACTGGTAGCGAAAATTCGGAAACGTCAAATATTAAGTATACAAAGATATTTGGACCAGGTAGTGAATCTTTCTCAATAAATTCAGATTCGGGGATCATAACAGTCACAAGACCAGAAAATTTAGATACCGAAAGAGGTGATATGTTCAAATTCTATGTGGAAGCAACCGACAATAAGATAGCAGATAATACCGCAACTGCAACTGTCATCATTAATTTAATAGATATTAATGATAAGCAGCCAGTATTTGAAAAACACCAATATGAATTTATATTAGACATGAATAGACAAAAATTCACAATTCCTGCTTTCATTAAAGCAATAGATAATGACACAACCCCACCAAATAATGAAGTCTTTTACGAACTGATCGACGCAGTAGAAAATATAACATTAGATGTGAACAGTGGGGAATTGAAGATCAACAATACCTGGACGAAAACTAACGTGACAACCGTACACGCACGAGCTTATGATGGTGGTATTCCAAGATTATCCGACAGAACAGAAATAAAACTGTATCCACCCGAGAACAAATTTCGCAGAATATTATTTGTAGTTCCCGGAAAAAACCCTAACAAAGAAGATATTGGTAGAACCTTAAGCGCCATTGTGGGAGATACTGTCACAATTGATGAAGTTAGACCCTACAATGATAACGATGGCATTGCAACAGATCTAAAGGGCTCGGAAGAAAGGTGAGTGCCTCTATATTTTGAAAGAAAAAAATTAAATTATAAACTTCCCGTTCAAAAAAAAACAGAATATCTGAAGAAGTTATGAGGTTATTTAAAAATATAAAAACAAAACATCATAAAATGCATAAAATTGACAATTAGTTTTTTGAGGTTAGAATTCGCAAACATTCAGATTATTGCTGATTTTAAAAAATATATACAGGGTAGTTCACAGGGAACTGAATCGATCGAATGCGGAATAACTATACAATGATCTGAAATTTTGACACTATACTAAAGTCGATGGGAGCCATTCGCCTAAAATATTTTCAAGATAGCGGCAATCCGGGCTATACCGGAAGTAGGCACCAACTTTCGAATTTTAAATAGAATACCCTGTATATTGTCAAGTTTTTAGATTCTACGTGCAATTCTAAATATATTTCATGTATATGTTATATGTTATATATTTAAGTCTAACCCTTTTTGACTTATTGAAATTCTTATGTTAAATTTGACTTTTGCAAGCAGAAAATCAATAGCACTTTTTCCATATAAAGATGAATTTATTATTAAATTTGAAGTAAATTCTCTCAAATATATGGCCTAAATAAATACCATTTGTATAAAATTGTTACAATTATTAATAAAAAACTTAATAATATGCTATTTAATATTAGGAAGTTGATGCCTACTTTCGGTATAGCCCGGATTGCCGCCATCTTGAAAATATTTTAGGCGAATGGTCCCTATCGACTTTAGTATAGTGTCAAAATTTCAGATCATTCCTAGCTATAGTTTTTCCGCAATCGATCGATTCAGTTCCCGGTGAACCACTCTGTATAGAAAAGCTCACAAATACTAGTTATGTGTAAAGACAAAAAGTGTTTCTGAGACCAACAAATGCTTTTTTGTATATCGCATGTACGTCATTTAATGCCAATCAAATAATTCTTACCTTCTTCAAGTAAATGGTTTATTAATAAAAAGACAACCGATTATTAATAGAAGCAGGTAAGAATTACATACTTGACAGGACTAAATGACGCATTTACGTATATACGAGGGAAATAATAATCAATTTTTTTTTCATATCTTATACAGCTACATATCTATTTTTATATATACATGCTCTTTACTAAACATTCGACAAAAATTGAGAAAAGCATGTTTTTGGCTATTTTAAGATTTTTTTATCTATGGATACTTCTTAATCTATCAAAACTGCTGAAAATGACCACCACCACCTAAGAAGAACATATCCAATCTTCTCCCCATTGTCTGCCAAATTCTTTGAAAAACATTACTGTATGTATATATAACAGACATGAATTTCTAAGATCTTTATTTTCCATTGGGGTAGTGTATACTAATGTCTTCAAATGGACCTATAATAAATATAAGTCTGGGGATCGAGCAAGCCATATGTGACATAGACCTCAATCAATCTTTCTGTGTTTAAATGTTATTTTTATACATTCACAAGCAATCAGACTAAGATATACTGCTGATACTAAGATATACTGCTGATACATCATTGTTATCGATGGTAATCCTCTAGTAATGAGGAAAGCCTAACATCTAACGATTTCCTATTGACAATTCCATACATATACGTAAATACATATTACTCAAGTTGGCGTTTGTATAGCGATTCATGTCAAAAACTTTGAATAACAAAAGCTTAATTAGTAATCAAAGGAAAATATAAGACACAATGAAAGCGTAATGAACAGTGTACGAAATCTATGGTTAAACTAATGTTGTTTTCGATATCCACACTAACCTAAAACTAATTTCTGTTTTTTCTGATCGCATATACAGGTGCCCATTTTCTACCTCCCTATATGGATAACTTTATTGATATTGAAGATACAGGATCGGTTAAATTAGCTACGTTACAAAAATTTAAAGAAGTATTTGATAGCACTTTTAGATTTGAAATTTATCGTTAACTTTTGATAATATTATAAAAAAAGATTGAGAATTGCGAAATTTTCAGTTATCCATATCTTCGTAACCATTAAGAATATAACAAAAGTAAAAATGGCATCTGGTAGTAATTTTTACGCAGAATTTAATAATCTTCGTTAAAAATTCATGACACACTTAATTATCAAAATATAACATAAGTTTAAATTTTAAAATGATAACCATACCAAACCCCATATCTATGAAATCAGAAAAAAATAAGCATTTTAGTGAAGTCATGGCTATCTGTGACTACCGTATAAAAATAACATAAGCTTATGTTATATCTTGATAATTAAGTTGGCCATGAAATTTTAATTAATATTATTAAATTCTACTAGGGTACCATTTTTAGTTTTATGCTATCTTTAATGTAAACGAAGATATGGATAATTGAAAATTTCGGCTACTTTCAATTGTTATTAAATACCTTCAAAAGTTGGAAATTAATGTGGGTCCTTGCTTCGTATGATATTCTTCATCATTCTTCTCTATTCATACACAGTTTATTTCTAGTATCCCACTCCCAAGGTTCTGGCGTCCGTTTGTATTTCGTCTTCCCACCTAATTTCGGGTATTTCCTTCTTTCTTCCCCACTGCGTTATTCTTTTCAGCATATCCGTCGGGTTTCCTCTAAAAATATGTCCTGCCCATTTGAGCGCTGTGCTGTTGCGTGTCTTATTATAGTTTTACCTACTAATTCATCTTCAATTTCTTTATTAGTTGTAAGTCTCCTTTCTCCATAGCTAGTTATTATTGGGCCCAGTACTGGCCTCAATATTTGTTTCTGATAGCTTTAGAATTCCATCTTCTTCATGTATTGTAGCCATTCCTAGGGCATATACTGTTGGTTTTATTAATGTCTTGTATATCTATACCTTGGTTGTCTTAGTGAGGGCCTTACTTAGTAACACTTTTCTTCTTTTTTAGGTAGATTGCCGTACCATGTCTTCCTGTCAATCCCACCATTGCTCATAGATAGTTAAAACCTGTGATCACGAGTTTTTAAACATTTCTGCTGATTTTCCTCTTCCGATCCTACTTTCATATATTTTGTCTTGCGCTGTTCCTTTAATTTTTGCTGCATGTTTAGTAAAATAAATAGTATATTTCGGTAGAGTTTTCTTGTACAGATGTTTAATATGTAGGATACATACAAATATAATCCTTTTCTATTGATTATTGTTTTAAGTAATTCTAACTTCATCTTTCTTCTGCTGCCATGTTTAAAGTTATAATAATTTTAATTTCGTCTTTCTCTGTTTGGGAAATATCAAATTTCACGACTAACGAGAATAGTAAAATATACTATGATGGGCAAAGTGTGAAACCACTTCTTTCTTATCGATGTTCTAATTATAACCCTAATTATCATACCATAGCTTATATTGTGGTTTGTTTCTAAAATATTCTCTCTCGGTAAATTTGTTAACACTTATTATGGCTCCTTTAACTTTTTTTCAAAGCAGTGAAAAACTCACACACTAATTTTCAGCAGCAACAATTCAAGCTTCTGGTTTATACGTAGACGTCTCAATATATGCAAAATATGGTTTATTCCTGCACTTATGGTTGCTCCATATTTCTAGTTCAATAACAGTATCAAATGTCTTTAGTCATGCAAATCACAAGTATACAGATTCTTGCCATCTTTTTTTAAGTGTATGATTGAATTATATATTTATTAATTAATTTATTTGATAGTATTATGTCGTATCTTTCTACTTGTAACACGATTTATTGGTGAAAAATTAAATTTAAATTTTAAACTAACTTTTCTTTATTTCCAGAAGTGTCGTTGTAGCTACAGTTCCAAATTCACCAAATGCCGTCGTTGACTACAATGAAATCCAAAAGATGTTGTATCAAAAAACAGTAGAAAAACAAACTATTATAACAAAAGCGGAAGGACCCAATCTGTGGTGGCTCTTCTGGATTCTGCTTCTGCTTGTTCTATTGGTTGCTATAATTGTTATTCTGTGCTGCATGTGTGAATGTTGCCCATGGTATGTACCTCCTCGCCAACAGAAGAAAGTTCAATCTGCAGAAGTTAGTCGACTTGTTGTACGAGGTTCAGGCCAAGGAAAGGAAAGCAAATCTGTTCAGGTGGCGGAATGGTTTGGTCGAAGAGAAGCATGGACTCCTGAAGCGGTAATTATAGAAAATGAAGCGGATTCTCTACGAAGGCACGAGCTGGAAAGGGGCTCAGAAAGGGGCGTTAAAAGAGTTCAAAGACAAAACCACGCACCGCAAGATACCATACCAAGAGATCAGTTTTATATAAGAGATGGGAATGCAGATATTCTAAGACTCATAACTAGAGGTAATGAACAGCAAAGACCAATTACTCTTGTTCAAGAACAACCATACATTATTGATAGTGGAAAAGACATTCTATTGCGAAGATTTATAGATCAACAGCAGGCAGATGTACATAGACCTACTGTTGTATTACCCAATGCTGTAAATAAATTGCAAGCCGAAAATGAAATGCTAGAAGCTTCACTAAGACATCAAAATGCTTTACTAAGACAAATTTTAACTGAACGTGAAAGAGAAATGCGTTTGGAGACACAATCTTTACCTGCAGGTACTCAAACTGATCAGGATGCTGGCACACAAACGGAACCTTTATTTTTAAGGCCACCAAAACGAAAAACGAGATCCGATAATGACGCTAGTGATTATTCCGATGAGGAAGATCAGAAACATCGACGGAGATATCGAAGAAACGCTAGAGTTCCAGTAAGAAGAAAAATTACAACACCTATACAGGAGGAATCAGAAACTAGTATGGAGGTAGAAAAACAACAGAAAAATGAAACCCAGCTAAGTTTCGGACACACGAAGACTAGTTTAATGCGAAAGAAAGCGGCCGAGAAAAAACAGTCCAAGTCAGCTTTACGCAGAGAAGTACTACGAGAAATATCAGCTTCCCTTCTCCATAGTGAAGGTAGTGATAGTGATGTTCAGTACAAGAAACGTTCGTTTTCCGATGATAGTTTAGATGAACGTGACATTTCCAGAAAGAATTCGTTGGTGAAATATTCGGATAGTAGTAAGTCTGACACTCACAAAAACAAACGGTATCATTCGACCAGTGATTTGAGGTCGTCTTCTATAGAAAAACGAATCGATAAAAAACAAGTGAAATCACAAAGTCAAGCTGATTTGACTAAGAAACCTAGTAAAACGATGAAGAAATCTTCGTCGTCACGTTATATGGAGTGGTACACTAAAGGCGAAGCTAATAAAAGAAGAGCGTCTGAAGATAATGGAATAAGCTCTGCTACTTCCAGAACATCCGTGAATGTAACGGCGAAAAAGCATTTAGGGGAAAATCAAATGCAAACTAAGAAAAATGAATCAAAAACCAGTAACGGTCCTCTACATCCTCTCATCCAACATTCGGAGCATAGATTTGAAACCACTGGCCTTAGAAGACCGGAAGATGACGTAGATTCTGGCATAGCTTTAACTAGACCAACAATGACACAGAAGAAAAGTGTGTTTACGATAGCTTATGATGATATGCACACAAGACAATTAAGACAAGATAGTGCGACGCCTCCTTTTTGATTTAATTTATGCGAATATGAAAATAAGTTTTTTTATTAATTATAATAAAGAAATTGATTAAGCATCTGAATGAGAAATTGTTTTACTCTTTTCGTACGGTAAATAAACAACTAACTTTATTATACTGTATGTAACCTGAAAATGAAAGGAATATATTTTCGATACTTACAAATAGATATACTAATCAACAAAATTAATTCCTCAAGGGTTAGGCTTAATGCGAAAGAAAAGCAATTAAAGTTTAATTATTATGTGCAATGTATGTTTATCGGTAATATATCGCTGATGTAGCATAATAACAATGGCCACTTAATTGCTATAAGTAGAATTTCATTAAGAAACAATTAATTCGTAAAAGAATTATGACTTATAGAAAAACAAATATTTAATGTAAATTCCGAGTTCGTAATTTGGTTGAGCTTTTTTTTTAATATCGAGATGCGTACAAAACTTGACCAACTAAAAGGTTTTTCATTAAGCGTGCCTGAACTTAAAATTAAATAAAAACAGTTGTGTGCGAGATATGACGAATTCTTTATTGAGGATTAAAGAACATTCATTACCATTATGTTTTAAAAATGATATCATTCAAATGACTCTGCGGCTTCGTTTACAGGACTTGATCCGAGAGGTCCAATTCTGTATGATTATATTGCATAAGTCGGGCTAGATCTCACCAATGGTTTAGATGATGTTTTTTAGTTGGTCAATTGTAGAGTGGAAATTACAAAGGGCCTAAATGCCATTTTTAACGAAATTGAGTTAACAACATAGAAAGGTTCTAAATATCATACTTTATGTCCTGTGAAAAGCCATAAGTGGCAAAGTTAAAATTTAATTGTCAGGAGGTAGTAATAGATGTCGCTTGGCGTATGTGAGCAAGCGTTTTCATTTGATAGGTCCTAAGTCCATCACAGAATATTGCCAGTTTGTTTTAAAATCGGCAGGTGTTAGTTATGTGTTTTGTGTGTCTGTATATTAAAATGGAAGGAAATCAAAGAATAAGAAAAGGTATAGGTAGTGGCTCATATCATACTGAACAGAAGCATTTAAAATGGAATGGAAAGTCGTACAAAACGTATAAAAACAAAATGGTACCTGAAAAAACCATTCCCAAAGAGCAGGTTAGGTATACAAATATAATGTTTCCCTTTCTGGTTCTAATCTTGAAAATATGTTATATGTAGGTATCATGTAAATGCAAGCTGGGATGTAAAGATGTTACATACGAAAGGCGACGTTCCCTTTGGGAAAAGTTTTATTGTCAAGATGCTAAAACACAAGGGACGTTTTTAATGGGTTTAATGAGTATTTGTGCTGTGCAAAGAAGGCACGGTTCGTGTGAGGATCCGCAAAGCAGTCGACGTCACGCCACTATAGCTTATTCCATTCTGATGGTACAGGAAAATTTGTTCGTGTATGTAAAAAACTTTTCCAAAACACCTTCGCTGTTAATGATAAAAGAATTAGCGTACTTATTAAGAAAAAAAATGGGTGAAGCCTGTTATAAAGATAAACGTACCAGACATGCTGCGCAAAATATTCTGAATTTGATCGGTCGTTAGTCAAGGCTCATATTAACAGGATCCCAAGGGAAGTTGGCCATTACTCAAGATCTAAATCGGAAAAGGAGTACATTAGCCCCGACTTAAATATTCACAGACTGTTTAAAGCATTTCTGCAATTGCACCCTGATTCAATAGTCACCTATAAATTTTACAGGTCTGTTTTCATAAAGAATTTTCCCAATCTGTGTTTTCACAGACCACGTGTTGATACGTGCAGCACATGTGATAAACTTGACTGTCAAATCAAGGCCAACATTGAGTCAAGTCAATCTGCTAAAACTCAGCTGGAACTTCATCACCGCAAGGCCGAGAGAGCAAGAGAAGTGCTAAAAGACGATATGATTGAGTCTCAAGAACCCGAAAGCATCAAGTGTTGTTTATCCATGGACCTACAACAGGTCATGTTCGTTCCATCACTGACCCACAGCGATATGTTTTACCTCTCACAGCTATCGTGCTACAACTTATCCTATCCTAATCCTACATGTGTATGTGGCACGAGAGGGTAGCGTCTCGCGGAGCTCACGAAATTGCGTCATGCCTCCTCCATCTTGCTAATCAAGGACTGATTTTTAAGAACCATTTAGTAATATGGTGTGATAATAGCGGGGGCCAGAACAAGAATAGAATTTTATTATTTACCTTGATGTTTTTAGTAGCCAATGGTGTTTTTGAGACTATCGAGCAGAAATTTCTTATCAGCGGACATAGTTTCATGCTCTGCGATAGGGACTTTGCTTTGATAGAAAAGCGTAAGAAGGTAGCTAAAGCATATGTTCCCTCGGACCTACACGCAATAGTTAAATCAGCAAGGTACTCTCCTCCATTCAATATTGAAGACATGACAATTTCTGGCTTTTGGGACCTAAAAAAAGCTGCGGATGCATATATTAACACCACAAAGTTAAATATAAGTAAAGCTTCAGTGATAACCATTGAAGAGGCTAATCTTCCATTTATTAAAATGAAGACCACTTTCTCTGATATTCAGGAAGCAGTGAAAGTCAATGTTTTAAAGGAAAAAAAAACTTTAGCTGACCTTAGCTAACATAATCAAGCTGCCGCCAGAAAGTAAAGTGTCTGAAAATAAAAAGGTTTCTCTTCGAAGCATGATTCCCTACCTTAAGAATCCGGCACACCAACGTTTCTATAAAGAGCTACTTCACATTGACGAAAATGTTTCAGAAAATCTAGAAAACGCCTGAAATTAACAATTTTTTACTAAAAAATGTCGATGGCACTTACGCCCTTTCCAAATTTTGCACTTCTGTTTTTGTTTATATTGGTTATAGAACGTTATTTTGATAATAATTTTTGCTAATAAGTATGTTTTAAGTTTTGTACTACTTGCATATACTTAATAAACGTTTATCAAAAAATGTTCTATGTCTACACTTAATTTTGAACTTTGCCCGTTTTATTTTTCGCGATTATTTCTGAATTTTGTTTTTGGCACCTACGCCCTTTCTAATTTCCACTCTTCAATTGTTGTTGGCTTGTTGCATAAACCAGCCACTTAAAGTACCTCCAGAGAAAAAAACGTCTAAGTGCGTTAAATCGCACGATCTTGACGGCCATTCCACATCGCCTCTTCTGGAAATAACGCACTTTGGGATCTTTTCTAGCAACAACTTTAATGTAACGCCCGATATGGGACACGTTGCGCCACTTTGTTGACACCACATCTCGTCCAGGTTCATGTCATCTAATTAAGGCTACAAAAATCTGTTATCATGGCCCAATATCGTACGCCATTGACAGTCACCGTCTGGCCATTCTCTTTTCGGTCGAATGACGTCGCCTGACCAAAATCCATCCCCTACCGCAAGTTTCTCTAGATGCAATGAACACTCTTGATACTGCTATGAATTACTCTCCCCCAAATGCTTCAATTGTACTTGTTCACAAAGCCGTTTATTTAGAAATGTGCTTTATCATTGAAAATAATGTTTTCGGCAAGATTTGAATCAGTTTCCAACTGCCCCAGAGCCCAATCAGCGAACGTGCAAATACCTTGGTGTCTTGTGCCATTTGGATCTTATACGGATCTATGCCCAAGTCTTTTCTCAAAATTCGCCAAGTTAAGGTGTCAGAAAGGTCAAATCCTTGTGCAATGCGAGGAATTGGGAGGTTTGGGTCTTCAGTCACACTTTCAGCAACAGCACCAATATTCTCGATTGACCGCACATTTCGTCATCGTACCGATCGATCAGTAGCCGAACCGCGCGAATTTTGCGATAATTCATTGAATTGTTCGCTCAGTTGGACGAGCACTTCGGTCGTAAATATTTCGTAGCTCGCGAAAAGTTTGGCAAACGGAGAAGGAATTTTTATCATAAATGTTAACAATTTCGACGCGTTATTGAATGATGTAACGCTCCATGGTAAAAATGGTTACTATGGATAACAGAAACGTCAAAGAATCACACCGCTAACACTTGAAACGTCAGAGCAATAACCTGTCAAAGTTCGGACATAGCTATTTAAAAACCCTAACCATAATAATCAAATACAACAAACACATCAATCCTTCATTCATTATCTAAATGTAAACTTAAGATTATTATGATAGTCTCTCCGGACAATTTTAAAAATGTAAAAAATCGCTGAGTTTGTTTTAAATTTATGTTTTACCGGAAGAGGTCAAAACGCACTCCATCCAAAACAAAATTGCCAAATAATCAATTGAAGAGTTGGCGGGAATAACGATGAATATCCTAGAGTGGTTAATTTGAAAAAAACGCTTTTGAAAGTCTAAAAGTCTGGAACTTTTTTGTTGGTAACTCTGTAACCAATATCGATGTACTGATGTTGATCTTTTTTAACAGAGTATATGTTACTATATTATTTGTTTTGTATTTAGTTTGATCTTTTTGTTTATGGCCTTTTATTTAAATCAATATGCAATACTTTGCGTGAAGAACGATGAGGGAGGGAGCTGTAATTATTGTCACAAAAGTAGGTAATATACATTTTATTGGTAAGTAATATGGTTATAAAAGTAATACAAAAAATAGTTAAGGTAGCAAAAAAATAAACAATTAGTCGTCGTTATCTGCTGCATTTCTTGAATGCGGTAAGTTATCATAGAACTCCTGGGCATCTTCCCCTATCAAGAATTTTTTGAGGTCCTGAAAAACGAAGTCACCTACATTACCTAGGAAACATTTTTATCTGTGTTACCTGGAGGTTTTCCCACTTCTTGGTAGCAACAGGGATTAGTGATGAATAGGGTGGCTGATCTGGAAGCAAAAATTCGCCATTCGGTAGGCTGTTGCTGTTTGTAGCTCGTTGCACTGTCTTCTTTTGACGGTTAACATTTTGCAGAAGCACCGTGCTTTCCCAAGCACCATTGTAGTTTAGTCTATAAAGCATAAGTTTAGGTTTTTCAATCGAAAAGTATGCTTCTCGTATAGGTCTAGAAGGAACCGCTAGTTTTGGCTTATAAATTTTCAAAGAATTAAAAAATGAAATCCAGTCTTTGAACATCTCTTGGGTACATTTGACAACTTGAAAGGGATTTGGTTTGATTCGGCAGTTCTCAACTGCCTGGTACCAATCTGCAGGTACCTCGGCTGGTATTTTTTTGGGGATTAAAGCCATATTTTTGTCGCACTCCATATAGGAGTGTCCACGTATTGGAAATGTCACTTGCACATTTTCAAAACGCTTACAAACGTGAACCACATAATATAAATACCGAAACATAGCAAAGTTCTTGTTTTGTCCTGCACAAGAGTCACAGAACAAACTGAGCCGTTTTACTGTGGAAGGCAGTACGTTAAATATAAAATTATGAAGCATGGAAACCACGTCATTACATCCTCGTTTAGCAATGGTCTGATCATAACAATAGAACACAGAATCTCCCGTTGACAGTATATGCACGTTAAAAAAGTATACACTTAGTTGGCGTTTGTAGTAGACGTCATTTGTCGTAATGTTGGGAACCGGAAGAATCTTCTGAAAGTCGAAGGCAACTGCTTCATACTCAACGTCTCTGGATGCTTTGATACGACTGTTTCTTTTCCTTGAGTAAAAGGCTTCAGCTTTCTTCTTGTGCAACATAGTCTCAACCTGGTTTTGATGTAACTCAGCCGTGACTTTTCTTCATTATTTACAGTTTCCAATTTCTTGTTGAAGATAGCTGCTTTTGAAGTCCACTCATCGCATTTGCTGCATGTATCCGACCGTGGATAACCAAATTAAATGTTGTAATCATTAATTAAAATCTTTCGGTAACAGTCGTAGGAAACTGGAAAGTTATTGTATTTGTCCATATACATCTTATGGAGTTTTTTTACGTCCAAGTCTTCCGGTAAATAAAGTTTTTCAGTTTTTCCCAGAGAATAATGAGACTTTCTGCCTTTTAGCGACTGTATGTGCTCATGAACTTTATTTTTAGTTTCTTCTGATAAAGCTCGAGGGCGATTTTTATGCTTACCTCGACCATCTGGAAGAACCTTGCCATGTTCTGTTAGTTGGTTTTGAATGTGCCGAAGTCTTCTAGGTGTGATCCCATACAAGCTCAAAAATGCCTTATAACACACTGGGATGGTACATAAGCTATCGTTTTTTTAGTACACGGACTTTATACTTGTAGGAATAGGAATGGAAGTTAGCTTCCTCAGCGGGTTTTCGATTTTTCCTCTGTTTTACTAGGTTACATTCCACAAAACCACTCAGATATAAATTTTGTGCGTCGGAAGAGGGTAGTTCATTAAAATTCTTAATAATGGCTAATCGAACCATTTCGTCTATCTTATCAAAACACTGTAACTTGGTGCAGTTACATGGTGGGCCAGTTTCATGAGTTTGAGTTCTCAGTTTTTTTGCTGCATCTGACAAACGCCCGGTAATTTTTCTTTTCTTTGATGTAACATTAGAAACGGGGGCGATGGCTTCATCCATGATAAGAATAATCTAGTGCACTCTTATTGTTAATTTATTATAGTTTTTAATTAACACTAACTTGCAAACATTATACAAACAAAACAGTCACTAACAAAATTATGCACACATTATAAGCCAGGATGCACGTTGGCCAATTCTAGCACCTTCATCGATATTCAGTCAAACGCTTGTCGCCCTCATCGTTTTTAACCCTTGACGATATATTTCAATGTTGCGACATAACGGACTCTTACTGTTTATCTCACAAATGACAGTCCACGTGTACAAAACATGGACTGAAAAAGTGTTTGCGCCCTCTAGTGCAGTTTGCACAAATTTGACACCCTCATCGTTTTTCCCGCCAACTCTTCAATTGCTAAAATTGATGTCGTTTTATAATTTTAATTTTCATGTTCATCCCTTAAAAAGTAGACAACTATCAGTATCAAAATGTCAAATCTCGATAATTCAGCACACTAAACTAATAAAAAGTACCGATATACATACGTATCTAACAACAATACTTATCAAAACTTAGAAGTTACCCTTCAACTACTACTTAGCTCTTGCTAATGGTGTTTTCTGTAACAAAATATCGTACGTAATACTTTTCTTAACTTTTCATTACTTGCCGAATTAGTCATAACGAGTTTTAGACTTCAATTCATTAAATTCCTTTCCGCACAGTCTTGCGGAATTCCTACATTCAGTCGGTAAGGTTGGTTTTTGTTTTATTAAATTTACGACTGATTTACATTTTCTTCTAGAGACAATTTCTTTGTAAATCCTTATTTTTTATCAACTTTCATAAGCGATTTAAGAAAATATGTTTTCTCCAGATACCTCCCGAACGCGTTTTATTCAACTAAAAGAAATTATATCCTTTTCAAAGAAATCGACTCGATCAGCACCAATTTGCGCTAACCAAAAGTACAGCATGTAACGCACGGTGACTAACTTATGAGCTGTGATAAGATCCTCAACAATAAAAAGTTTAGAAATTTGATTAAGAAAAAATTATTGGTTAATAGTGACGTTACAAAAGTGAACAACCACAGCAGATAAAAAATATTTTCGTTTAGAATTAAACTGACCATCTCAGGTTGATATATGTATATACAGCTAATTATATCATAAATATAAGGGAAAAGGAACAGTGAAAGGAAACTAAAAGAAGGGAGGAAGTGTGAAATGGTTGTTTTTT
Organism: Amphimallon solstitiale; assembly: GCA_963170755.1. Classification (NCBI taxonomy): domain Eukaryota; kingdom Metazoa; phylum Arthropoda; class Insecta; order Coleoptera; family Scarabaeidae; genus Amphimallon; species Amphimallon solstitiale. The sequence goes on from OY720681.1 coordinate 96,352,939, forward strand.
TATTATCTAAATTGCAATGAAGGCTAACTTTTACAAAAGAGATAGGGCAAATAGTTTAAATCTGATATAAATGTTCTATCTTTATCCGTTAGTGAATTGCAGACCAGAAAACGAGAAGCTATTAAAAATTGAAGATGTAAGTTCAGTTTAATATAGTACGGTCCGACTGTGCCTCAACTAGTGTTTTTGAATTCAAATAGATTCACAACGAATTTTAAAAAGAAGGGCATGTTCCCGTTCGCCCTCGATGTGTTTGCCCAAGATCACTCAATGTATCCAATTCGACGTATTACTCTCAACAACTATACTCGAGAATTTTGGGTGAAGAGTGCAATGGGCAATATTTTTCGGAATACCAAGTTTTAGCCTTATAAATTCTGTTTGGTGCATGACCTACCTGAAGACGGCATCGATTAAAGTGTACAGTTTTGAGAACAACTGGTATCCATATGTATTAATAAACCGTTCTTCATCAGAAATATCTTATTTAAAGATGAAGTAACATTTACATTACATGAAAATGTTAATAGGAAAAACGGTAGATAAACTTTAGATCAAAATCCACGCTGGTTGCGATAAGTACAAACTAAATCATGAGGGTATTTTCTTCAGCGGTAAGCTGACTGGAGAAACGTATTTCGGGATTATTGGAAATTATTTAATTGCATCATTAGCAGAACTGGTTCCTGCACATGAAGAGCCGGACTTACTTAGCCAAAAAATTTGGTTCCAAAACTTGGCGAGGCCTCTTCCCACTTTATGGGCAATTTTCGGCATTATTTCAATAATATTTTCCTATATAGATGGATTGTCAGGCAGAGGCTATTGAGCAGCTGGGTAGGTCTCCAACCCTGACGACTTTAGTTTATTTCCTGTGGGGATACCTAAAAAGTAAGTTATACGCAACGAAACCTAAAAATTGGAAGACTTTACAACGAATTGTGAACGAAGTTAGAAAAATAACTTATAATATAATAAAAACGTTTAAAACGAAGTTTTTCATCTTTATGATATTGCCAAGATCTCCAAGGATATTTTTTTTAATATTTCTTGTAAATGTTTTAGTTGTCTCATAAAATTAAATTTTGCTTTGTTCTCTACTAATAAATTCTTCATTTAAACAATTTTTTTAAAATTAAAAGATCTATTAAAATAGTTTTTTCAAAATCATCAAAAACCAAACAATAGGAAGCGTTTTGAAAGTAGTTTTAATTCTTTATTAAAAAATATTACTTTTTTATTTGGTTAATTCCAGACTTTTTGGGTACACTGTATATAAACATTTACAATTATAAAACGATGTTTGTTGATGAATCAGAAAATGTTGTGGTTTAAAATTATATGGAATTTATACGTACGCATGCATGTCTAGTCATTTTACTCGGAATTGTAAATTATTTCCCGAAAGGCTAGGTACTAAAACAAATTAATTACTTAACATTCAAGGATAGATAAATTAATTTATTTCTACATATATTTTGATATAAATCAGTATATACAGATTGTAAAAAATATTCAGATAACATATCAACATAGTAAAATATTTAATTCAATTTTCGAAATATAATGATATAGAATAGAAGTATATGTCTTCAGTACAAGGCAGGTTGCGTTTATTTTAAAATTCAGTATCTCTGTAAAACTACTACATTGATTTTTGACTAGTAAAATTATGTCATAAACAACTGATGATTTTGTAGAAATATTGTTTTCTCGAGGAATCCCCTTTTTTGCAAGTTTTTATTCTGTGCAATGCAGTCTACAAATTGCACACCCATACACTTTTCCGTAACCAAATCGTATAAATAATGTTATTTTGAATAAATCTCGCACACTGTCATTTTAGGCATTTTCATTCACGTTATAGTAGCATAAAGTTTCAACTCCTTCAGGCAAAATTATACATGAACCAATGACATTATAGTAACATTTCCCTGTATTACCTCTATATTAGCACATAAATAATTTGTTTTGCAAAGAGTTTTTGTCTGGGTACTGCAGGTATAGGTTTATTGATAATTCTTAGCCCAATATTCTTAAGTGAAAGACATTTATGGCACTTGTTGCATAAGTTTAATATAACTAAATTCTGATAGGTTGGAGCTTATATAAAACTTCAATATATTCTACCAAATTTTGTGAAGAAGATAATATGACGAATCGATCCAGGACTGGATGCCTGAAATCCCCCTAGGTTTGATACACTAGTCGACCTATAAGAAAATCCATACCGAACATAACGAGAATTAACTCTAGATAACGGAATAAGTCAAAGATCAGTGATAAAATATTTAAAAACTGAAAAATGGCATTCGTATAAACTTAGACTGGTCACGAATTAAGTGAAAATTATCCAAATGACCGGTTAGAGTTCGGCGAAACCATGATGGAAATGTGCTCTTCGAATCACTGTTTAGGGACCAGAATATTTTTTTCGGAAGTAGCAACATTACCCTTAATTTACAAGTTAATCGTCAAAATTTACGATACTGGGCCCCCCAAAACTGGTGCGACATCAAACGCAGAATCCACAAGAAGTCAATGTTGAGGCGGCAATAGTGGTGAACAGAATTTTGGATCCATATTTTTTGGAGGGTAACCTAACAGAAGAAATGTAATGTAAATTTTTTGAGGGACGAGTTAGTTCCCGCATTAACTCAATTATACCCAAATCCAGTACATCAAGACTAGCCACATAACTCATTATGGTAACAGCAGGATGGAGCATCCCGCGCTACTTTTACGAATCATTAGATTGGAAGAAGAGGACCTCTGGAATGCTCCGCGCGTTTGCCGGACTTAACGCCCTTCAATTTTTTTTTATGTGAATATCTAAAAAGCAAAGCATAAAGAATAAAACTTGATAACATAAACGACCTATAGGTAAGAATTGGAGATACAGTTTGGCAAATTACACCACAGATGATTCGCATTGTTTGAAACCAATTGAAAAACGTTTGGCTTTCCGTCAGCATCTTATCCGATAAGGTTATTTACTTGGATTGTTTGTGTTTGTTTTCAGGTAGCTAATGTTGATTAATAATTACAGCATTCAAACGAATTATACCATTGTAACATTGAAAGCTATTTTGTTCTTGTTCTAATCGACCGAAGAAATTGGCTCACGTTGAAACTATATTTCCAAAATGTAACATTAGACCTTCGTTGTAATTTAATTTTTTCGAATTGCTCCCCGTTACGTCACCACTGGTTAAGACAGGAGCGTATAATTTATGCCAAAAGATGGGAACTTAAAATTAAAAATTGACTTTTCCGGCGAAAATTTCCAAAAAGTAGGAATAAAAATTTAACAAATTTTATTCTTTACTTTAAAATGAGGTATTATTTACAATTTCAATTTCGTGTTTTTAAGAATTAAATTATTTTGAAATAGTTTCTTTTTAACCCTTTCAGTCCCAATTTGTTTCTTTAGTTAAAATAACATAATTTTTTGATGTGCCAGTAAAATGTATAACAAGGAACTAAAAAAATTATTATTTATTTATTTTTTTGAAATGGGGGAGTCTTTTGGGGGCTCGGGACATATTTCTCCCAATGGGTTTGAAAGGTCGGACATAGATATCCCACTATTATTCTACCAACGCAAAAAAGCTATGGAAAAATTTTTTTTATCATAAACTAGGTGTGATAAGGAGTTAAACAGCTTTTTTTCTTTTCTAGTCATTTGTAATCAAACTACCGACTTTAATACATTAATTAGAAATTGATTATTAATCATTATACATCGACATTCTAAAGCAACTTTTTAAATGTCTGAATATTTTATTTTCGTGTCTATATATTCATTAATGTTTCACTATTGGTGCATTATGATTTAAACAAATAGCTAACGCCGCTAACGGGATGTAATTTAATGGTATAGTTCCGGTATTTATTGCACATTCACTGCCGCATTGCTTTGAAAACTTGCCATACTAGGTGATTAATTGGTTTGAATTACTGTAGAAATTCACGAAGTGTTTGAAGGTTAGGACAACCAAGTCTTCCTTTTTGTAAGTTTATTATGTCGCTCCGATTCACACAAATATCCTTGCTTAAACAGTAGATTTATAAAAGTACTTATATTGCAATTTTGATCGGACAGTTACTTTAATGTTAACAAAAGAAAAATGCGTTTGCTTTACGTCATCTAAAATTTGCAATAATATTGAAAACTGATCAAAACCTATTCAACCTGATTAAAAAATAATAACAAATTATACAAATTATAGATACTTTGCGTGTTACTATCATGTTCTTTATTTCCGTTTCATGTTATAATAGTTTGATTGATAGAAACGATACGTTTTTAAAACACAACCGCTTCAAAACTATTGGTCAAAGTTTCAAAACTAATATACATACTTAATAAATTGTAACTGACATTATAACGAGTTCAATAGAATGTAGTAAGAAAAATGCTCCATTACGTATAGATATTTTAATTTAAGGAATATAAATTATTTCGTATTTTACGTTAAAAATACTCACAATAATTATAAATATAGGAATGGCGATCTTAGCCAAGTAGGAAGCAGTGTACTTTAAGATATACGGGAAAGCGAGGGAAATTTATGATCCGTATTAATAGAAACAAACAACATTTTAGTTAGCATATGTTGTTATTTTTGGATTTAAGAATTTACAAACATATGAGAACATACTTACAAAAATCTATACTATACGAGAGATATTTTTCTGAATTTTTTACTTGCAAAATCATGAATGACTACTTCAAATTATATATCTTCAAACACATCGCTTTAAATGGACGTGAACGACAAACTATCCACTTTTGATTAAAGCATTTTACTTCTCAATTCGTTTTTGATTCTTTTCAATTTTTGCCACTGCAGTTAGTGACTACCGCGCATAAAAACATTCACAATGTTACATCTACATTCAGAAACGTATCTTCGATATTATCGTCTTTTAAAAGATGATATAGTTGTGAAATACAGCCTCTACATTTTCAAAGTTTTGGACACCTTTCAAATATTATTTTAGCTTTATATACTCCATCACTAATTATCTTCCATTAATGTTATTGTGATAGGCTTTAGCAAATTCCATACAGCTGTATTACAACTCTTCGGAATTTAAAGTTTTTAAACGAAACAAGAAACCGAACAAATGAAGACGTTTCGATTTAATTACATCAAAATATCTAATTTGCAAAGCGTAAATCAATTACAGATAAGTTTATTTTAGTCTATTATGGATATTATGTACTAATTGCATACACAGCTACTTTCGCAAGGGCTAAAGTGGAGGTCCATGAATCGCGAAGCACTGGACGTTTGCTCTGTAATGCATAAAGATGGGCCTGGATATAGGTACCTACCATAAAATGTGAGAAAATTTATTTTGAAATAAAATAACAACTCATTTACAAAAAGAAAACTATATTTTTTGGCATGTGGTTGTTGTCCATGAATGCTGATCTTAACAAATAAGGAAATATAATTGAAACAGGTGTTGAACACGTACACTGTTACTGCGGCCTTTAAAGAAGAAAGATTTGAACACACAAAAAAGTTATATAAAGATATGCATAAACTAAATCTGCTATTAGAGGCCTTTATATAAGGTCTTTAATAGCAAGTTTAGTTTATGCATATCTATATACAGGGTGAGTCATCTCCGCGGGTAAGGCCGATTGTGCCTTTACGGGTGAAGATATTTTGAAGCGGTTTTCTTTCTTGTGGTGGCTACTCATTAGGAGCACATTTTAAAAATATTTTCTGTTATACAGAGTGTTCCATAACTTGGTGACTGGCCATAGATATTGTTTTTTAAATGGAACACTCTATATATTATTACATTTTTGTATTCCCCGTATAATTTTTAGTCACAAAGTAATAATAAGCCTAAAGTTTTCGACTTATTCCAATTTTTCTGAAAAATTCAATGTTTGTATAAAATTATATTTCTCGAAAACTGCATATCAGATGAACACAACTTTTTGTAGTATTGTTCATAATAAGACGTCTTAATAGAAGCATATTTTATTTATTTTCAGTTACTAATTGCATGTGCAGAAAACTGGATTAAAGTTACATGACAAGTTTTTGGATAAAAGTCAATTTTTTCAAACCCATCAGTTCATTTTTAAATTGCTTATTTAATTTCACATCAAAAACATGTAAGAATTTAATACTTTAAAAGTGACTATTCTAGAGCTATTGTCGTTTTTTGATATAATTTTGCTAACTTCATGTTTTTTATTTGAATACGGGATAGTTAGCCATGATATTTGTTGCAACATTGATAATTGAATGGATGCCATTTAATAAGTTGTTACTCAGTTGATAAGAATGATTTTATAATGAATTCTTCTAAAAATTAGCTTAGGGATATGATTTTTATGGTATTGGGGGAATTACAAAAAAAAATGTTTACTAGCTTAAGATTTTGAGTTGCTTATAAAGCTGCTTTCCAAAAATGTATAACGTTACCCTTTTTTTCTATTACTTTTATAATCTTGCCAAGTGTAGTTTCTATATCTAGATATTTATACAAAAATTGGCTATATTATACTTACAATACACTCTATACCAGCAATATATTTCATAAAATATATAGAATATGGTACATTAAACAAATTTTTAACAAAACAAATTAATAACTTAATCATAGTAAGTGCAGAAACAGGAATTAGGAGGTTATATCAATGGCATTTAGTGAAAAAGAAACTAGAAAATAACAATAAATACGTATACTAAAATAAGCAAAAATTATTTCAACAAGTATTCACATGAGTTTCCATTCTCTTCTAAATATTTTTTAATACATTTGTGAAATGATATATCGACATTAAGAAGAACTTGAGGACTTAATATTTCTAACTATTTCTCGATTATGTTCCCGCATTGTTTCTTTTGTTGTTACAAGTATTCTGTATAGTTGACATAACCTCCTAATTTCCCTTTCTGCAGTTACTATAATGAAGATATTAATTCGTTTTCTTTTAAAATTTATTTATTGTACGATATTCTATATATTTTATGAAATATATTGCTGGCATAGAGTGTATTGTAACTACAATATATTCAATTTTTGTATAAATATGTAGATATAAAAATGATACATTTACCTAGAATATAAAAGTAAAAGAAAAAAGAAGAGTAATGTTATATTATACTGGGGTGTCTCTAAAAGGTGCGGAAAAAACGCTACCACACATTTCTGAGGGCAAAATATGACGATCTAACCCAACTTACCTCAGTCCAAAAGTGGATGCTTTCGGAGATACAGAGTGTCAAAAGTTCAATTTGGTTTTAGGTTTTTATAAATAATTTCTGTAATAATTGGTATATTGTCACAATATTTGGGTAGGGGGGGTTTCGTGGGGTAAAAAAATTAAATCTGCTCTCATTTTCATTGCAAAATGTAGAGGGCGCCACCTGCGGCATATTGTATCCATTTAAAACGTAATAACTTTTTTGAGACACACTGTATTTAACTTTTAAATAAAAATTCTTATTCTCCAATGTTTTTTACCTAGAAAAGGTATACCTGGTAGGAGATGATTGGAGCAGCCGTTTATGAGTAATCTGGATATAAAAAATTCATTCCGTATATGGACACATATGCTTCTGTAATTTGGGTGTTATTCTTGTGGCAATTCAATGCAATGGTGCATCCACTTTTGGACTGAGGTAAGTTGGGTTAGATCGCCCTCAGAAATGTGTGGTAGCGTTTTTTCCGCACCTCTTAGAGACACCCTGTATATTTTTGGAATGCAGTTTTATACCAAACTCAAAATCTTAAGCTAGTAAAAATTTTTTTTTGTAATTTCTCCAATACGTATAAAAATCATATCTCTAAGCTAATTTTGAGACAAATTCATTATAAAGTCATGGTTGTCAAGTGAGTAACAACTTTTTAAATGACATGCAATTAGTTAAAAATAAAATATGCTTCTATTAAGACATCTTATTATTAACAATACTGCAAAAAATTGTGTCCATCAAATTCATCGTTTCGAGAAATATAATTTTATACAAACATTGAATTTTTCAGAGAAATTGGAATTAGTCGAAAACTTTAGACTTTAGTCCTATACTATCTTATTACTCTTTGACTAAAAATTATACGGGAAATACAAAAATGTTATAATATACAGGGTGTTCCATTTAAAAAAGTATGACTATTGTCAGCCACCAAGTTATGAAACACTCTGTGTAATACAAAATATGTTTAGAATGTGCTCTTAATGAGCAGCTATGAGAATAAAAAAACCGCTTTGAAATATCTTTACTCGTAAAGGCACAATCGGCCTTACTCGCGGAGATGACTCACCCTGTATAACTTTTTGGTGTGTTAAAATCTATAAATAAAAAAAATATATTCTGAATTATAGCTATAATTTTCAAGCCCTAAAAAATTATTTAAAATTTATTGAAATAACTCTTATTTATTTGACATAGTAAGAGTACTTTCGTTACTAAAATGTGATATGCTTGGCGTACCTAAAATATTAATATCGAAATATGTTATGAATATTTTTTTTTACTATAATAGGATGTTTGATAAATATAATTTAACAAAATAATTTCTCCCATTTCTCAATGTGACGACATTGAATATTGTTTGTTTTGTTCTGCTGATAGCTCAGACAAGGTAACAGCAATAAATGTTATTTTAATAGATTATCATACCGGTAGCCATGGAAATGTCTACAACAATGTAAACATTATAATTAATGAATTACCCTGAAATATTATTCTTACTATTCTGAGTGGTGCATTATTTTTAGTAAAAATGGTAAATTCGGGAAAATATTGTAGAGACTTTATTTTTGACAGATCTTTAAAAAATCTTAGTGGATGCAATCATAGAAAAGCATCTACTATTAAAAATAAAGACATTTTGACCTATATGAAGTTATCTAATACATTTAAGCCTTCTAAATTATAAAGTTAGTGTGCCATGCGGGGCCGAGTAAAATAAAAATAAACTTAATGTTGAATTTAGTAAATACCCTAACGGCATTCCTGAATAAAGATCTTGTAATAAAATACTTCAGATTGTTGATATATTTTGAAGATTGTATAATATAATTTGACTTCAATATTGAAAATTCATCATGAATGTCTTGTGACCTAATATATTCATATTGGTGTTTATTTTGTTAATTGTTCGTGTATACTCTTTTATAGAGCTATAGGTTCTTCAGAGCTGAAATTATATTACTCATATGACTACCAGGACTAATTGTGTAATATCATATTAAGAAATATCAATGGAAGAACAACAGATTTCAAAGCTGTTTAATCAGCATTATTACAACAGTAATATCATCATTTGGTTAAAACGTACATTCAAAATAACAATAGTATGAGATGACACGTTTCAAATTCAAGTAACTTCAATAGAAAATCTAGAATGACATTATCAAACTGTGTAACACAGTAATATAATTATGTTATAAATTTCAAATTAATTAGAATGTTGAAAACTAGTAGTAATAATAATAATAATATATTATTGTGTACCCAACAGTAAAAAAACAGCAAAGGGAGCACTGTAATTTACAATAGATGCGAATTACAAACAATATAATACCATACATTATACATAAATAATTCATTTAAGTTTGAGCTCCAAAAAATATCATTGAAATACTTGTTTCCCTTACGGCACATTTCATGTAGTGGACTCCTCAGCATGGCATTTGTCTTGCACGTGGAAGTGAAAAACGTAACTTGACTTCTGGCAGAAAGCCGTGGCACGCTAAAATGAATGCACTAAACCATGTAAAAAGTTGGCACTAGCAATTTCACGACGTGCGTCCAGTAGAACAAAATTATGCTCCTCCAACAAAACTGCATGGTCCGTAATTCTACAGGGATAAACTCCACTGGTCTTATAGCTCAAGAATTTTAAAAATCGTCCCTGGATGCTCTCCAATTTCAATATATAGCAGATATAAATTGGATGCCAAACAACAGCAGCGTATTCTAGCTTACTACGCACGAACGAAGAATAAAGAAGTTCAATAGTGGCTGCATTAGCAAAATGCCTATTATTTCTAAGAATAAAACCAAGTGTACCAGAAGCTGAAGTGCATACATTAGTGATATGTTTGGAGAAGGATAAATGTCGCTCAAATAGCACTCCCAAATCCTTTACCTTGTGCACGCAGGCCAATATCTGTCAACTAATGCTATAATCAAAGTCAATGAGTTCCATACTCCTAGAATACTTCATAACATGACATTTATTGATATTAAGTGCCAGATCATTGTGCTACCACCATTCATAGAGAGTATCCAAATCACACTGTAGACGCAGAGCATCCGAGATAGATTTTCAAGCCGTCAGCGTATGCCAACCCATCACAAGAAAACGAATCCAAGAGGTCGTTAATAAATAGTATAAAAAGCAGAGGGTCCAAATTAGACCCATGTGGAACGCCTGACGTGGCAGCAAATTCAGCAGATTTGAATTCATTGTAGTACACATTGATTCCTTCCCTAAGATATGACGTCAGAAAACTAACCGGATTGCCATGGAGTCCCAGTGCATCAAGTTACCTCAGCAGAATGTCGTGTCTAATAGTGTCAAATGCGCGCGAAAAATCTGTATATATGACATCCATTTGAGAGCGAGAATCAAGAGCGGCACTAATATCTTGGGTGATACAAAGCAGATTACTCGTCGTTGAGCGACCAGTCACGAACCCATGCTGTATAGGAGATATTCTTCTGTGATAGTATGCATATGTGAATTTGTATAGTATTTGCTCGAAAATCTTGGAGAAGCTGGAGAGAATTGCAATCAGACGATAATTCCTTAGGTCACTCCGATTACCTTTCTTGAGAACAGGACTAATTCTAGCTATCTTCCACTTAGTCGGATAAACATTTTTGTGCAGCGCCAGGTTGAAAATATTTTTTATTAGGCGTACAAACACCATTCGGCAATCCTTAATTAGATAGAAAGGTATCTCTGGTCGTCATCAGCAGTCGGGGTTGATTTGAGACGATTGGCACTCCACAAAATATCCTCTCCGCTGAGAGATGTTATGGTTAAATAATCAGCTTCCTTTAGCTCATATATATACTACACATGAGCAGGGAGCGGCTGGAAACAACAACGGGTCTTTTGGCTCGTCATGCACCTGTTAAAGTGCATCTCAACAGGATAGGTCTGTGTAATGAAGACCTTAGTTGTAGACTCTGCATTAAGGAACCAGAAACAGTCGGGCATATCCTGGTAAACAGTGAGACAAAGAATTACAGGAAGCAACGCATCTTTGGGCAACCGAATGTAGATCCAGAGTTGCACAACATTGCTGGAGTAGATAACATAGATAACACAGGTTGAGCACGATAAGCCTTATTGGCTGCGGTCCAAACTGGAGACGTTAGTCAGATAGGCCAGAGGAAAATGGGAAATTTGAGGTTAGTGCGCTGCTCCATTTGTATGTGTAACATGATCGCGTTACTCCGACAAAACAATGTCTCAAGCATGAAGTAACAAACAACTATAAAAGATAGAGAAAAAAAAATATGGCTCCACCACTTGCGCCGCCGAAAACATTAAGGTCAACTTAAATACAACCTCATTCGCCCTTACGTCATATCTTATGCAATACATAAAAAAAAAATAAAGAAGGAACATTAAATTTATTGAGTAGACGCATATATTTTAATTGTTTTATACGGCTCAGTTAAGTTATAACAAAACCAATATAAAGTATGTAGATTATAAACATGTATGCATAAAATGCAGTTAAGAATTTTGTGCAAGAATATATTTTTAATCGCTCGTTTTGCCAGAATTTAAGTCATAATTAGATGTATGCATAGTTATTTTTTTAGGTCCCACTCGCTCAGTCCAAAAACCCATCACTCGTCCATAAAATGCGTCATTATTATTTATTATGAAGGTACTTGTTATGTAAATAAGAATCATGTTATCTTAAGCTATATTTGGCTTTTTATTGCACAGCATTTATAACACTAACGAATGAGACGAGCTTTAATCTTTATGCAGACACTTCGGCTGTAAAAGTTTTCGAACATCGTTATATAAAATAAAGCAAACATTGCATTAAATTTTGACGTTATATACATATATACAATGTATTATGTAGATATGTATATGCATGAACAGTTGGAATGTAGTATTTAAATAATCTTTCATGGTCATTTAAATTGAAATATTTATTATTGTCATTGTTAATGAAGCAATTGAATGAGGAAGATATAAAAAAAGAAGATTGATCAACATAATTGCTTTCACTCGTTCCTTCAGCACTTGTCCCTGCTACCACCAAACTCCGATTAAATTGTTTTAAAACGTACGATAAACGGTGACAATTATAAACAATTTTTAAAGTTTTTCTCGAGATATGAGATATCTTGGAGGCAGCGGACCGTTGCGGCTGAAGACACAAACATCAATACGAACCGTGTGCTCTGGTTGTAACGAACGTTCAGTGCGCGTATTGACAGAGCGAGAAGGGACTAAGTTCGTGTGTTAATTCCAAGCACGGACTCCCGACACATCCATTCCATTAATAAATTAGTGTAAATACAACTATCAGTAACACTGTTAAGGGCGATAAGGTGCAGAATAAGAAAGGACTATTTTTATATGTGGTGGTTGAATTATCAGTATCAGTTTAGATTTTGGGTTGGCAACATCAGGCCGCAAATAGAACAGTGCTTCATTTACTTGCGTATAAGAAGTATGTCCATCTGAAGAAACGGTAAGATATTTAATTATTGGATTATTTATTAATTAGATATTGTGCATTTTTAAAATTTTAGAATAATTTATAAAATTATCATTTTGGTATTTCTCGTTATTAATAGTTTTAATTTTTGAATATCTTCTTTGTAATCCAAAATTTAATTATTTTTCAATCTGTTAAAAGATTATTAACGAATGTTTGTGACTTTGTTATTATACTAATATCGATTCTCAATGCTGAAGTTAGTAATATTGATTATGACTTTTTCAATATCGTTTGTTTTCTTTAAATATAATTGTAGGTATTTCAATAATGTTCAACAATATTAAATTATTTAAGTATATAAATTATTTATCATGTTTATACAATACATACATTAAATAAATTATAATTAAGTTTGTTATAAGTGTTTTTAAATATCCAAAAATATGGCATTCTTAAGTTAAGGAAACTTTTCAATTTTGATCACAAATATTTCTCGAATTTGGTGTTATATTGTTATAGATAGTTAACTAATATAATCTAACATCTATTACGTAAGAAGACAGTTTGCCTTCAACGAAATATGCACTGTCTGTCCTTCACATTTCAATAGCGCGACATTGACAGTCAAATACGTACAATAAAACACTCTCTCGCTTATGTCTCGTATAAACAAATTATTGAAAAAAAGAAAATATTAATAACACGTCTCGCGTTGCATTATTATTAGTATGCGATGCCCGTAGTACGCGCAATTTACTTATTATTTTTTGCAAAGCAGCAGAAATAAAACACGTCGTCGTAATAAAACCAAAGTCGATTTTATAATGATTTTTGTTTCAAAAACTCACTGGATAATCATAAATGGTATTTAAAGCTATTTTTAAGTTGATTATTCCATTCATTCTACGTTATAGTACTAGTAGTAATATGAACATATATGTTTTCTTTTGGAGTGTTTCTGTCTGGAGTGCTAATTTCAAATTACCTGCAATAATCGTGTCTGTGCTAAGTGAGTTTTATGTCGTGATTTTATCCGTTTTTGTTTAAAAATGTATCAAGCTTTTTATATATTAAATTGATCATGAATTTATTATAATTTATATCGCGTAAACTAACAGTTAAACAACATTTAATACAAGGAAATATTTTAAAGAAATATAACAGTTGGCATGTAATAAATTAGCGGTCAAAATAGTTTTAATACTGTAATTTATGAATTTTCTAGGCTTTGAACTGAACAATATTATAATAAAAATTGTGGCCAAAGTTTTTCTATATTAACAATATTTTTTAATGACATATAGAATGATAATACCTGTATTTCATAGATTAAATTACAAATGATCCACCCAAACTGCACCAAAAAAATTCTGCTCGATAATCCTTAGCTCGAACTGCACCTAAGGGTTAAGGGTTAAATTGAACTGCATTCTATTACATATTTATTTGTAATTTAAAAGTATTTTATGAAGTCGTATCTACATTGTAGCCTACCCGTAATTGCGGGATTTATATTTTATAAACTCAGTTTTCTGTAAAACTTCACCTTTTATTTTTCGTTTCTCATCAAATAAAATGCAGTTAATATTGATAGAAGTATCTCTTTGCATATCCCTTAAAGAGTTAACGAAAACATGTATATTTGGGTGAGGATTACTACAATGTAAGTGAAAAGACTCACGCAAGAATTTGTCGTTTGCGAAGAAATTATTTGGGAAGCCCAGATAATTGGTAGACTCCTCATCAATATAAGTGTTTACCAAATAATCTAAGAATTTTTTTCATTTTCTGGTCTTTTTTTGGCATGAAATTTTCCACACACCATTTTTCTACATCTTCTGGTAGTAAAAATATTAAACCAAACAGATGACATAATGCAAATAATCAGATGTATCAACCATTAATAACTGTTCTTGGTTTTCGCAAAGAAATTTTATATTTGTTTTGGTTGAAAACACAATTATATTTGTTTGCATGTCATTGATCACAAGAAAATCTTCTCCCTTTGTAGTTTTTGTTTCCATCAGTTTAATAAAATCATGGACGGTCGTCTACCGACTTTGGTAGTTTAGGCACTTGTTTTAGTCTCGCAAGATTGATGTTATTTCTTATATACTTTACATCCTTTGCTATGAACGTATTTAACACATCTACATCTAGTCCAATTTCACTTTTAATTATTTTATTAGGCTTTTCAGAAATATTTTCCATCGCTTTCTTTTTAACGGCCTTGCATATTTTTTGACCATAATAAACACTGTCATTTACTGAACCATGATTATGATTTCCAGACATTTTTGAAAATATCGCACTTTCACTTATAGTAAAAAGTCTTACACTACAATGTCTATTATTACTAGGGGGCGGACATGACCTAGTTAAGGAGTTACAACGGAGCAAAGAAGTAATGTAAACAACACACATTTACTGAATAGCACTAATTCATATGGTGAACTGCAACATCTGTTTACGCTCGAGAAAATCCCAAGAATGAGAGCAAAAAATGGCCATAAAATAAGGAATTTATGAGTAAAATTCTTTCTACATCGGCGTAGATAGCCTGAGGGTTTTCTAAAATTTATTATATTTACCTTATATTGCTTATCCACATGTACTTTGTAGTTTATCAGAAAAGACCTATCTTTTTACTAAATTTAAAACTACAGTTATTAATCGCAATAACAGCTTCTTCAGTACCGACAGCGGCTCCAACAATTCAATTCTCTTGGCAGCATGTTAAGTATCCGTCATACGAGTACATGTTCAGCACTTGCACCATACCTATTATTGTGTATGGGAACTTCCAATACTCCAGATACCTTCTTTCTTGCTCCATAGTATAAAACACAATACAATGCTAACATAGAAACAACTTTAGAGATATGTGTAAAGTTGTTTCTATGTTAGCAGTGTATTTTGTTTGATACTGTGTAAATACGTATTGAAGTGCTTTATTCACATTAATTCATTTAAAACAAAAAGTAATTTGTTGTGATAACATTGGCTACTTTACTACAAATCCTTATGTATTAACAACAACTAACAAGTAAATGTCGATAATTAATATAGTTAGAAAATATTTTGTAGGTAAATCAATACTTAGTTTTTGATTTCTCTTTATATATTATACGCTAAAAGTTCTCAAACATAAAAATTCATAAAATTAAGTATAAGTTTATTCTTGGTTAGATTGAGCTAAAAGACTAACCACTAAGTGTAACGACCCCGACTACGTGTTTATTCTTTGTAAAACTCAAAATTTTATCTGAATATAACCTCAGTCGCTCCGGATCAACTAGACGTATAGAGAACAATTACAGGAAGTATGAGAAATATGGATAACAGGATTAACCAAGTAGTAATTTTTCTAAGCAAAAATTACTCCAAATCCAAATCTAGGTACTTTAATATTTTTAATAAATCTGTATAATATGCATAATTTAGAGGCATTTTCAAAAAGCTGCTATTTGATCAGAATTAAATTGTTTCTTGTATTCCGAATTTTTATTCTTTTTTTATAGAAACATTATTGATGGCAAGCTGTTAATGCATACTTTCACTTGCGAGATATTCGCAAAAAACAATTTTTCGATAAGAAAAAAGAGTAAAAAACCTACTTCCGGTAGGAGTTTCGAAAAACTTTTTTTAGGACATTTTTCTCAAATTCAATTTTGAGTACATTTCTATTCTTTAAAAAATCGTTTAAACATAGTACTTGACGAAATATTGACGAAGTTTGATTGTTTCACCGAAGTAAATTACTACTTCCGGTCTAGTCAGATATCAAAAGAGATTATATTCTTAAATATAGACGTTGGGGTTTATAGTTTTAGTCATTTGGCGGCTATTGTGGTCAGAAACATAGAGACAGAGATACAGACAAAAAGAGAGATGTTTCAAGAACCTCTTTCGGTATCAGCGGACTTAAAACGTGGATATCTGCAAAAATATTGAAAGTTTTCATCATCACATTACTTATACGTATAAGAAAGTCAAAATGAGGTGTGGGAACCTCTTAACTGTGTGCGGCTCTAATTGTGCAAAAGTAGCACTGAATTAAGTCTTAAATACTTGTATCCTCTTACAAAGCCTGTGTGAAATGCAAAATGTTTGCAAAAATTACTTTTTGATAAGAGTGAAAGTGGTACTCTGGGTCGAGTATAATTTGTAAGATAATCGCAAAAAACTGTTTTTCGATATGAGTTAGACCTACTTCCAGTAGAAATGTTGAACATGTTTGTTATAAAGTAATTCCCAATTTTATTTTTAAGTACTTTTATATTCCTTAAAAGTTGGGCAAAACTCATTTGTTGGTAAAATGTTATTTTTTCACAGACGTAAATTACTATTTCCGATCCACTGATTTCACTAAAAATCTAATCAAAACTCATGAAACAATTTGGTATTAATAATTGTAACTCTTTAACACCTACCGTGATCACACAAAGACAGACAGACAGACAGGGAGATATGCTTGCAAAAACCACTTTTCCGTTATTAGTCTCAAGAGGTGGATATCTTAAAAAATCTCGAGGTCGAAAATTTTCATCATCACAATACACGCAAAAAGTATTTAAAGCTTGTTTTGGCTCAATTTTTGTATGAAATAAATTTGAAAATTCGGACCGAATGTAGAACTTGTACACTTAAAGAATATTTTTCGCAAATATCTCACAAACTGGCACATCTATTAAGAATATAAAAGCATATCGAACCTGATTTGAAAAAAAGTTTGTATGAAAACAATTCAAAATTCGCGCAAAAAGTAGTTTTTATCGAAAATATCTATGTGTGCGTTTTGTACAGATTTACTAAGAATATAAAAGTACTTTCAACTTAATTGTGAAAAAGTTTTTCATACTTATACATATTTTCAAAGTTCGGACAGGAAGTAACACTTTCACTAATGGGAAAGCAAATAATACATTCCGTAGAGGTATGTTAAAATGTTAAAAGTAATTAAAACTCAATTTGGAACAACTTTTATTTAAAAAAAAGTTAGTCAGCGCATTGTATAAGAAAGTCATATGGTGTACACACCTATTTTTTTAATAATGTATGTGAATGATAAACATGCTTAGTTGGTAAACATTCATCAACATTCAAAAACAGCAAACAATGGCATTAATAAATAAAGTTAGTCTTATAAATTGCTTTTGACCGCAGCCAAAACAAAATATTAAACCTTCACAATAACTACGGTAACGTATAATAATACCCAGATATCAATTTCTACACTGAAAATATATCCATACAAACCACAGTTAAATGTTTAGGTATAATCTTTCAAAATTAATTTACTAAATAAAGTACTTAGTTTTTAATTGTTACGACCTTTTGTCTCTATATACATAACTAAAATTGTGCATATATTTGCAATTCTACAACTACATTCATAATTATCAAATAAGAAATTTTAGAATACACCTATCAAAACACAAATTAACAATAAACTCCAGTTGCATAAATATGATATAAATATAATAAATAGTACTAAAATTTTTAGCCTGATATGTGTATCATAAAATTGCGCATACCCAATGTTAACGCACGCCTAGTAGTATCTAAAAATAGATAATGGGAAACTACCGAAGATTACAATTTTCTATATTTCAAATCTTATTGTGGATAGTGATATATTTTTTATGACTGTTATTTTTTTTTGATAGATTCTTATTAGATACAAGTATGATTATTTAACGCAATAATGCTTTTTGTTCTATTGTATTCTGTTCTAAATGCATGGAGTTCCACTTTACATACATTTAATAGAAATTGCATAGAATTAAGAATGCTATATTTATGTTCTACTTCCTACTGACATAAGTATTTCCTGCGATATCCTGAAAGGCTGAAAGGTTGTAAGATATTTAAAGCACCTATACAAAGAATAAATAAAACTCGCAAATGTATAAAATATATAATACCGAAGACTTTTACTGTATATATAATAAAGAGTATTTTCTTGGAAACTCATAAAAGAATCATATATACCTATGATAGACCAAAATATGACTTATTTTCTCTTATATTAGAAACAATAATTAACGAAAAGAAATAAGTAAATAAATTAAATAGTCAAAGTAAGTAAGTACAAAGCTGTATATAATTCATCTGGTAATGTGAGCCTTACTTAGGATCTTAAGCTACTAAACCTGCCACTATCACTGAACGTATTTTCATATTCTTTGGTACGCTTGAAACAAATGAAGTATGGGCACCACACGACTTTCCTATACATATATGAATTTCAAATTATGCAAAGTTGTTTTAAATTATTCTTTAAATACTTTTATCCTCTTACAAAAATACGCCTGTGAGTAAATGTGTCCGAATTTTGAAAATTCTTTTATACAAAAATTATCCAAAATCCTATTCTACGTACTTCTACTTTCTTAATCTCTACAGAATGCATACTTTGTGAGTTATTTGCAAAAAAATGCTACTCGCTAAGAGTAAAAGTATCACTTCCGGTCCGAATTTTGAAATTTCGTTTATAAAAAAAATATTCCAAATCCAGCTCTAAATACTTTTATACTCTTGATAAATACATATATATACAAAGCATAATTTACGAGATAATTGCAAAAATCGCTATTCGATAAGAGTAAAAGTGTTACTTCCGGTCCGAATTTTGAATTTTTTTTATACAAAAGATATTGAAAATTAAGTTCTAAATACTTTTGTACTCTTGATAAATATACAGGGTCGGGCAAAAAGAGCGGAACACCGAATTTATGGCTTAACTAGCACTTTTTCGAAAATTTAACCTAAATTAAAGTTTTTGTATACTTTATGTATTATTTATTGGTGTTTGCAGATTTTCCGTTTTTGTCACATTTTTGAAGATATGATGTCACCGGATAGTATTTTAAATGAATCACCCTGTATTTATATTTTTTTTTGAGTAGATATTTTTTTCCTGAATTCACTAATACCAGGTTTAGTGGGTCTCTGACTTATGGTTTCATAAGAAAAAAATAAAATGTAATGGCACCTAAATATTTATTTAATAAAAAACGAACGACAATAACTAAAGATTCTATTCATTAACGTCCATTAACTTTAACAAATGATTATGACATTCATTTCTCGCTTAAAGGTGACATGAACTTTTAATGCAGCATTAACTTTTTTTAGAATCTTTAGTTATTGTCGTTCGTTTTTTATTAAATAAATATTTAGGTGCCATTACATTTTATTTTTTTCTTATGAAACCATAAGCCAGAGACCCACTAAACCTGGTATTAGTGAATTCAGGAAAAAAATATCTACTCAAAAAAAAATATAAATACAGGGTGATTCATTTAAAATACTATCCGGTGACATCATATCTCCAAAAATGTGACAAAAACGGAAAATCTGCAAACACCAATAAATAATACATAAAGTATACAAAAACTTTAATTTAGGTTAAATTTTTGAAAAAGTGCTAGTTAAGCCATAAATTCGGTGTTCCGCTCTTTTTGCCCGACCCTGTATATAGAATGCATAATTTACGACATATCGCTATTCGATAAGAGTAAAAGTGATACTTCCGGTCCGAATTTTGAAATTCAGTTAATATAAAAGATATTGAAAATTAAGTTCTAAATACTTTTAGTCTGGTAACAAACCTGTCTAAAACACATGGCTTGCAAAATAAAATATTCGCAAAAAACTGATTTTCGGTATGAATTTCGAAAAACTTTTTTCATAAAATTTTTCTCAAATTTAATTTTGAGTACATATAAGTTCTTTATGCATTTGTTTAAACTTATAACTTATACTTAACGAATAATTGGCAAAATTCGATTTTTTCACTGAAGTAAACTACCACTTCCGGTCTCCCGATTTTACTGAAAATCTAATCAGATCTCAAGAGGGAGATTATATTCGTAAATACAAAATTTGGAATTGATATCTATAGCGGTTTGACCGCTATCGTTGTCACACACACACACTGACATAGAGAGAGACAGAGAGAGATTTTTAAAAACCACTTTTTCGAAATCAGGGGGCTTCAAAACGTGAACATCTGCAAAAATCAAGAGGTCGAAATTTTTCATCATCACAATACTTCCTTATACTACGTATAAGAAAGTAAAAGGTATCAATCCCGTTTATCACAACAACCAAGAGTGACAGTTAAAAATAATGACATTCGAAAAACAGAGTCCTTCAAAAATCGGCGCGGTCTAAAGATCGACCACATTGAACATCCACTGTCACCAATCTGCATCAACACCGGTACAATTTTCCGTTAAACAGTTGCTATACAAATGTAAGGTGAATTATCATCGATTAGGCATTTTTCATTTGATGAACTCATTGTCGAAAACGAAAAGACTTTTTTGTAGCGCTAACCCGAAGACAAGTTATTTTTTCGTACCTAAATATAGTCGACAGAGATATAAACAAAAACATCATAAAAAGAAAATAGGATCTATAAAAAAGATGAAATATGTATTTAGCAAAAGAAGAAATGAAACAGAATTGAATAAAATAGCTATTGCCAGCCGATGTTAGGTTGAGCAGTTATTACTGAGGGTGGACCTAAACGTATGAGAAGATACGAAAGGGTCAAGAAAAATAAGCAAGACAATTAGGAAATTAGACTGTAATAAATTCCGATATAGTAAATGCACTGAAACACATCAAATCGATTAAGGATGAGAATTTCTTTTATTATAACGAATAAGAAACCCGGGTTTTCCATTGAAAAGGGGTATTTAGCTGGTACTGTACATAGGTTTATTTTTTACCCGATACTTGCACTTCATTTGATCTTTGTCGGTTAAACTGATCAGTTGGAAAGATCTATTACATTAACAAACACCATTTCTAGGTTTCAGCTCATAGAAGTAATCACATAGATAGAAATACCATTATGGAATTTCCGTATCTTTGAATTGCGCCCGTCTTTAAACATTCATATGTGTAATAATTCATCTTAAGCATGGTTGTTAAATATCTTTGGTACCTATCCTGCAAACTACATTGTCAATAAAACTCTTACGTTATTATAAAATTTCAAATAACGTACAGTGTAAAACTTAGTTTTGATTATTGAATAGATTTTCATTTTCTTCTCCTTCCGCATAGTTTAGTCCCTTCATTACTGCCTTCTAGCCCTCCCCTGATAATGATATCCTACTCTCCAACCATCTCTTCGGTGGTCTGTCTGGCAGGAGGGTATTGTGGTTTTTGGTTATTTGCCCATTTGGCGATTTTGTTATAATCAATTCTATCAAGCGCCACTGCCACCTGAGATCTGGTCCATCGACATATGCTGCACTTTGTAGTTCTTCTCTGATAGCGCTGCTTTTAATTGGATCACGTATTGTTTCCGTGCTTCTTGGCTTTTATTGTTTTTAAGCGGGTTTTAGCTGCGTATGCGTATTCTAGAATCGGCCTTACTCAGATTTTTTAAATCCTCACTTTACTCTCTGTTGACATATATTTATTTCCAGGTCACATTTACTAGACAGCTAGAGATTTTCGAGGCGTTTATGGTACTTGCTCTTGCTTGCTT
Source organism: Amphimallon solstitiale (assembly GCA_963170755.1). Lineage (NCBI taxonomy): Eukaryota > Metazoa > Arthropoda > Insecta > Coleoptera > Scarabaeidae > Amphimallon > Amphimallon solstitiale. The sequence continues at coordinate 96,375,147 of OY720681.1, forward strand.
TATTAAATTCATGGCGCTTGATATTTACGATTCGAGGTAACTGAATTTCGTCATCTGTTTTATTGATTCGCTACTCGCCACTACTTTGCAGCGGATTGAACCCTTCCATATTACAATGGACTATCTTTTTCGGTGGATATATGTTGTCTTTTTCACCGGCTCTCTTGATTCTAAACAGAAGCAGTTACGGTCTTCATCGTTTTCTGCAATTAGTGTGGTGTCATCCACGTATCATACGATTTCCAAGGATTTATTTGTAGCCCACGTTAACTTCTTTGACTATATTGTTCATCAAGATAATGAATAGTTTTGGATTTAGACTCTCTCTTTGTCTAATTTCAACTTTCACCACTATTTTGCGGTGTGAAAGTCTGATTCACTTTAATATGGGTTTTCTGTTTCTATTTAGGTCTTGGATGATTCTTGTGTATTGTTTGTTAATTTAAATATACTTGTATATAATTTGCTATTGTACCTCTTCTTCTGTATCGTCTGCATCTTTCGTATATATGATACTTTCGATTGACAATGATACTCAGCTTTCCACCGATTTTGTGGCATTCGTGAATGTATTTTTATTACTTACTTATTATGTTAATATGTATTCAATTACTTTCATCTTTGCATAATTAATTACGTTTGGTACAGAAAAAATTCGAAAACATTTTGCCTATAGGACTACATTAATAATGACATATATTCTACATTCTTCACTAATTGTTCTTAACATATTCCTTTCACTCATCACATACATAGCAAAATGCTGGTCTTATCCTTGTTTTGTTAGCTGTGGTCAAATATCCGTTCGTCATGCAAGGTATTTCAGTTTTCTCAATAATTTGACACCTCTCGATGCTTGTTGTAAGATATATTATTATTTACTCCAAATTCATTACTGCGATATCATTTTTATTGTTTTCTAATTTACCACGTTATTTGTTTTTTGCTTGCCAAGGACTATTTATGCAAGTAATCTTTTGTTTTTTGGATGACCAGCATCGTCTACATGTCATACTGAATTTTGCATTATTGTGTACATATTTATACCCTGAGAGTGGCAATAGGGCTTCCATACGATTATTTGTAACCAAACTAAATGAAACAGAGACCCTACAACATATATAATTTTCATTCTTGTTACTGTGTTGCTTCCCTGTATGAAGTTTAATGAACATTATCTTTTACTTTTTTATACATTAATAAATAATAATATTGACAATATTCTGTAATAAATTTAAATGATATAAGTGAATAATAGATTATTCAATGCTGCAAACAAGGTCAATTGCATATGGTCAATAGTGAAGGAATCTACTGCATCTCGGAAATCTCTTGAAAGTATCTCTCTAACAAACATTGGTTCCGCCATACGAGATCCGAATGATATATCGAGTAAGTTTAACGATTATTTTCATGGTATCCCCACCACGATTGTTTCCTCTCTGCCTATGATAGACATGAGACCTACCATTAAGGATAATTTAAACAGTATAGTACTATTTCCGGAGACCGCTGCAGAGATAGATCAGATTATAGGTAAATTACGTAACAATTCTGCCTCTGGCCCCGATGACGTTGTGACAAAAGTAATAAAACAGGTACGTCACTCCCTGGCGATCCCACTAACATACCTTATCAATGCGTCCTTCGATGCTGGAGAAGTTCCGTCAAAATTAAAGAAATCCATGCTGGTTCGGTGACAGAATATTGAACTTTAAGATGAAGTTATTTGGACGAGTTAGCATCGGATATTCGAACATTTTGGAGAATACCCATAGTAGAGAGATAGGACTCTCTACTATGGGTATTCTCCAAAATGTTCGAATATCCGATGCTAACTCGTCCAAATAACTTCATCTTAAAGTTCAATATCCTGTCACCGAACCAGCATGGATTCCGAAAGATTAAACCCACTACAGCAGCTCTGTATAACGTCTTCAAGTATATACTTCGTGAAATTGAAGTCAGACGCAGTCTTCTTGCCTTACACTGCGACCTTACCAAGGCTTTTGACTGTGTATAACACTTCCGCCTTCTAGATAAGCTGAACAGTTATGGAGTCCGGGGAATTGCAGCTGAATGGATCTCCTCTTATCTGAAGGAGCGAACACAGTGTGTCAAATTACATAATACGCACTCTAACAGCTTGAAAAGCAGTTAGTATTCTACCGAGCTGCCTGTCAATATTGCTATTCCTCAGGGGTCCATATTAAGTCCAATACTTTTCAGCCTCTACATTAAAACGGGGACGACACAACCATCTTGTCATCAACTTCCTCATTTACAGACACAATAGATGCCACAGAGTCCATTATTCAAAATCTAAATAACCGGTTTAATGCGAACAAATTATGTCTAAACGTTGACGAATCATGTTATACCATATTCCATCCCAGATAACGCGCAATCACTGATATTCCTCCTCATATAAGAAATGTCACCCACAAGGACAAATTCTTAGATCTCTCGGTAAATAATACTTTAAAATGGTGCTTTCACTGTGATGAACTTGCCAATAAAATGGCTTCGAGATGCTACCTTTTTCGATCACTGCATAATCAGGTCTCTGTCTATATATTACTACAATCATATACCGGCAGATGTAAAAAAATTCTAAGATAAAAGCGTTTAGGAACAAAATCAAACAAATTCTCTTAAATGCATGTTTGTATAAAGTCAGAGACTTCCTCAATATTACCGACAATACATATGTATAACATAAATATATTCGTGCAGCAGATTTCTTTTCTCTCCATTGTTTGTATTATTATTTCTTTATATTATTATTTCTATATTTTCTTAGATTTACATACTCTACACACATTTTTATACAGTGAGGACATGCGGGTTGGAATAAATTCATTTAAAATTATTTATTTTGTTTTATGGAAAGACGCTCGGATAGGTCGATTTTTGTTTTTAGCTGCGGTTTTTCTGATGGTAAATTGATGTACAAAGGCTGGTCCAAAAATAAGTTACGACCATAATTTTTTTTTTCAAATAGAAACATATGTTTTTTATTTAATTTATTAATTCTGCATCGAATTCTAAGTATGTTTCATGTACCATGTCCTATACCCAAACTCAACAGTTATCGAGAAATTATATCCGAAATACAACAAATTAAGCCGCAAACGTTAAATGCAGTGTTACGAGAAACTGATCTTCGGCTTGCCTATTGTCAGAAAGTTAGTGGTCAACAGTTTGAACATTTAATTTGACTTGTTTTTCTGTCTTTTTTAATAAATCGGTCGTTTTCAGACAAGAGAGTGAAATAAATTTTGTAGGATACGGTCTCAGTTATTGATATGTTCAATTGTAAATTTCTCGATAACTGTTGAGTTTGGGTATAGGACATGGTACATGAATCATACTTAGAATTCGATGCAGAATTAACAAATTAAATAAAAAACATGTTTCCATTTGAAAAAACAAATTGATGGTCGTAACTTATTTTTGGACCAGCCTTTGTACATCAATTTACCATCAGAAAAACCGCAGCTAAAAATAAAAATCGATTTGTCCGAGCGTTTTTCCATAAAACAAAACCAAAAATTTTAAATGAATTTATTCCAACCCGCGCGTCCTCAAGTGTTCAAAAGTCTCACCGCTTACATTTATTAACAACTTATTTATTTTATGTGGAAAAGTACGTGTTTTTGATTAGGTAAAACATTTATAAGAAGTTAATTTAAAACCAATGGATGTGTAGTGCATTATTATGAAATGTGAATCAATACTTTCGGCTCGCTCTACATGCATGGCTGGTAACAGCCGAACATTGTAGTTATGTTGGTGCATTATTATTTCTAGTATATGAAGAAAAAGAAAGCCACTCATGCACTGATTAAGGATTAATTATTCAAACTTGTCTTCAAATTTACAATATCTAACAAAATAATCAGAGGTTTGTTTAATAAGATTTGTTTATTAAAATAGTTTCACTTAATTATTATAGAAGCAATAGTTAATAAATAGTAATAATAAAATAAGTTTAATCATATAGAAATATTATGTGTAAGATTATAAAAAATTATTATAAATATTTAGCATACAATGTATAACAGTTTAGGACTTAAAAAAATGCAAATAGATTTCAAATATATTAATAAATAAATTTAACTTATTATTGAAGTTTTGTGTTTTGTCTGTAGCAAAATGCCTATTTAAATTCTAAAATAATGGCCATGTTGTACAGGAATAAATTAAGATTATATAGTGCCATAAATAATTATAAATACAAAATCATTTATAACTTACATGTTAATTAGAGCATTAAATACAATCACAATTTTATCTACACTGTTTAATTTTTGCATATTATTACACTTTTTTTAACACAGATACTGGAATGAGATATTTTAAGGTTCTTTCTTTAGTAAAAGCTGGAATAACTAAAATTCACTTGGAGAATTCCTAGTGCTTCCTTTATTAAAAATGCTCTTTCTCCTAGAACAACATATCCTGGGTTAAGATTGTTGCAAAAATTACTTCTTCCATTAATTTTTCAGATGTATGTCACCCCGAGCTTCACTAATGCAGCATATACTTCCCTGAGGAGTTATTGCTATTAAAATTTCTATCGTGCTTATAAATAGAACAGTACTACTGCTGAGCTAAATTATTATCTGGTTTTCCAATGTAAACTTCAAAACAGGCAATAATTCAGCTGTTTTTTTCTTGAAACACTTCTTTCAAACATACTGCAATACACAACGTTTTGGTCACATAATTATAAGTTTTAGCCTTTGATACACAACATCATACTTAGATAACTAAATAATGACCTTAGTAAGTTCATTTAATAAGATAATTGTTTAATAAGAGCACTTAGAGTCAAATTTTTATTATACAAATCTGTTTATTTGCCCACAACGGCCATATTGAATTTTATTTGACAGGTCGTTGGATTGCCCTATTGGTCTTCAAACAAACCTAACCTCATTTAATTAAAATATAAAAATTCTTAAGCAATACTAATTTGCCTTTCCCTCAGTAGTAGTACTTTGTCCCGTTGTTTGTGCTGGTTAAACAAATCGCGTCTATAGTTAAACCTTCTTAACATTACTGCTAATAACATTAAATACACAACAATTTCTTCACAAACTGAACTGTAGACGGTGTAATTCCAATAAATATGATAAAAAAGAACAATAATACATTTGAAATTGAAATGACTTTTCGTGGATACTGCACTATTATTTGTAATTAATATTCAACCGTGCGTGTACAAAATACTTTTGACATACCCTGTATATCTTAAATGTAATATGTGCAAAAGTTTGTACGGTCAAACTTCCGTATGAAACCGCAATTAGAACCGTAAAAGTAACAGCAAAACAAGATCAGGCATTCGAAAACGTTATTTTACCTTATAGTACAAGATTACTTTCTGCATAAACGATCCGCACCGAATACTTTAAATAATTCACTATGTTTGTTCAAAATATGTCCGTAATCTTGAAATAGTTTCTTTACGGCAAAGTAATAGAGACTTTCCCGTGTTACATTGTAAGTCTCGCCATGATTTCAATAAGATACCTAACTATCGATTAATAAATTAATTTTCGTTCTGCTAGGTTAAGCTCATAAATGTGATGTACATGCATTAATGTCTAAATATAATTAGCGTATGCGATCCAAGTTATTAGGTACAACTGAAGAGAATTGTTTTAGAGCAAAAACATATGATAGATTATACAATTTAATATTATAGTTATTTACCGTTACTCATGGGAATATGACCTAAAATTCTTAGACTGGCTTCGTATGTGCAAAACCTGTCACACCATGTGTAACGGAAAAGTTAAATTGCACTACTCGGTAAAAAAATTTGCGAGATATGTTGCTGGTCACATAAGCATGGGTATATTATTTATGGAATAAAAAGTCTACGCAAAATTGTGGCGTTATGATACGCTACAAACGAATAAAGCACTGAGGAATTTACGGTTATGTGATAATTAGGGATCGGCTATCAGGGGTACATTGCAGGACTAAATTAAATGAATAATGTAAATCGAAATTGGACACAGTAATAATGATGCCCCATTTCGAATGATGATATCACTCATTACTATTGATGATATAGGTCGGCAGTCAAGAGTAGATTGCAGAAGTCGAATAGTGATGGTACCATTATTACTGTGTTCAATTTTGAATTACAGTACCCCTGATTGCCGATTCCTAGGGGTGATATCTTTTCCTAGTTGAATACTAAAACAAACGCGTCCATGATTAAACTGATAGGTATTTCATCTAGACCTGTCGATTTCTTATTAGGTAGATTACCTATTGTACAGTTATGTGCATTGAAAAGTAACCATTTGATTAGTTACAGTATAAGTCGGGCTGTAAGAGAAAATCGTATTCTTTAATGCTCTTGGCAAAGTCGTTTCATATATATATTCTTGCATAAACTCATCAGAGGCGACATTCATGCTCGAAAGATTTGTTTGTTGTTCCACGAGTTACATCGAGATACAACTCAACTTTATGATGCCATTTGCGAGGTCTAACGTAATGAAGCTGACTCCAGCGTATCTACTTGCCAGGGTGGGTAATGGGTAATTGGATTTATTCTTGTAAGGGTGTGGGGATCTTGAAATGAAATATTATGTGGGTATATATATTAGGGTGGTCCTTATTTTTGAACTTCTAAATTTCAAACGTCTCACCCCCCCCCATTATTTTTCTTTTGTAAATATATAACGCCCTGCCAAATTTCAGCCTGATCACTTGTCATTAAGTCGTGCCTCACGTAAGTCAAAAATTGGCAATAGTGAATAATATTCAAACAATGGTTTTTGTGTCGCCTCTAATACTAGGTAACTAATCTTGGGTGTGTATCACGTAAAATAATGATAATCGACGTGTACGAACTTGTTACTAAGTGGTGGGAACATTAGTGTAACAACCGCTGCGCGCGCACGCACAGTATATAGTATATAAGTATGAGCGCGCATCGCTAGCTCTCGCTTTCCGCTTTAGTTCTTACGTGTATTTCAAGGTATAAGCTATTAAGCATCAGTTTTTGTATCGTGTGTTTAAAAATGACTTCCAAACGTAAACTAAGATCTAATTTGTATTTAATAGGATGTGAAACTTCCCAAATTTGTGGTAGTAAATTACCGTCGAACAGACAAGTGCTACAAGTTTCTTTTTATAATATTAGATGCGTGAATTTAACAGTTCGAGAAAGTGCGAAGAGCTATTGACGAAACTGTTATTTTCTGGCAAAAAGCCAAAATTCCGGTACGAGAACCTCAACACTGTGTTGCAAAGCTGGAAACTTTGTATAATGAATGGCGAAATTTACAAAAAAATTGTGGCAGAAACAGTACAACTCAGAGAACTAAAGAAACGGCGTTCACAGAAAAGTTGGAGGTACTCTTTGATATTGCTCACGCAGATGCTCTTTCAACAATAGCAATAGCAGAAGACCGAGAATTTCTTTTGTCACAAAGGCAAAAAGGGAGACCGGGATATTTAGCTGGAATTGACAGAAAACTTGCAGAAAAAGAAGAGAGGAGGGAAAAAAGGTTGAAGAAAGAACAAGAAAGGCATGAAAGACTTAATCAAGACATAAATAATGAAAATGAAGGTAAAATACTATTATTATTTAGATAGGGATTAATTTAATTAGTAGTTTTAAATTTCCTTGCAGTTATTATGACCGATTCAGATGCAACATCCGATGACAATGCAGAATTTTCTGAAGTAGAGTGTGACAAACCCGGTCCTTCCAAAGTTCAGAAGCGTGGCAATAAGTCTTTTATTACGCCTAGGCTTGTAGCTGCTTTAGACAGGTGCAAAATAAGTGATAGAAATTCAGTTCATATTTTGGTGGCAGTTGCAGAGGCTCTCGGGCACTGCGTTCAAGAGTTGGTAATAAATAGATCTTCAATTCATCGCTGTCGAGAACGTTTACGCTCCTAGCGTGCTGCTGAGCTTAAGAGTGATCTGATAAATTTAAAAGAGTCCGAGACAGGTCTAACAATTCATTGGGACGGAAAACTACTTCTGGCATTAACTGGTAAAGAAAAAGTGGACCGTTTGCCTATTATTGTTACCTGTAATGGTAACGAGCATCTCCTTGGTGTTCCGCCACTTGAATCTGGAAAAGGCGATGAGATGGCATCTGCTGTATATCAACTGCTTGAGGAATATCAACTAAGTAAAAGCGTTGAAGCTCTTTGTTGCGATACTACGGCATCAAACACTGGTAGAATAAATGGCGCTTGCGTTCTTCTTGAACAAAAATTGGATAAAGACTTGTTATACTTGCCGTGTCGTCATCACATTTATGAGTTGATTTTAAAATGTGCTTTTGAAGTCTGTATTAGTACCTCATCTGGACCAGATATATCTCTCTTTAAGAGATTTCAACAGGCCTGGAGCCAAATTGACTTAACACGTTATGAGTCTGGAGTTCAAGATGATTATGTGAGCGTTAGAATTAGAAACTACCGTGATCCTATTTTACAGTTCTGTCTCACCCAGTTAGAACTACATCATCCTAGAGAAGACTACAGGGAGTTATTAGAACTTGCAATAATATTTCTAGGTGGCCAACTTCCTAAAGGTGTAAGTTTTCGTATTCCCGGTGCTTTCCACCATGCCAGATGGATGGCGAAAGCCATTTATTGTTTTAAAATATTTCTCTTCAGGAGCCAGTTTAGACTAACGTCGCATGAAAGTGAGGGCCTTAGGGATATTTGTATTTTTGTTACTAGTATTTACATTAAAGCGTGGTTTTGTTGCCCCATAGCTGCGAAAGCACCACTGCAAGACCTAAGTTTTTTAAAAGATTTATTTTTTTATAAAAACAATCACGAAGAGCTTTCAAGTAAAGCGATAAAAAAAATTTGCGGTTATCTTTGGTATTTGACATCGGAAACGATTGCTTTGGCTCTTTTTGACGAAAGCGTTACCGTAGAGACAAAAATTGAACTTGCAAAAGCAATCCTGGAAGATGAGGACAATGAGGACGATTTCCAAAATGTAAAACGTCCTATACTTCAAGAAGAAGATGTTGCCACATTTATCAACCAGCCGCTACAATATTTTGCTTCAAAAAATACGGCCGCGTTTTTTAAACGATTTAAAATTGAGTGTGAGTTTTTCAAGCACCATCCGTCTACTTGGAACACTCGAGAAGATTTTCAAAGGGATTAGCAATCGTTAAAGAGCTTAAAGTTGTCAATGATACGGCTGAAAGAGGTGTCAAACTTATGGAAGAATTTAACAGTATTTTAACAAAAAATGAAGATCAGAAACAGTTTCTTTTAAAAGTTGTAAAAGACTACCGTAAAAAGTTTCCAATCAGCAGCAAAGAAGCGCTTTTATCAACAGCTTAGATAAAATTTGTTTGTTTATATGCGTTTTTTCTTTATAATTTCTTGTTTTGTGTTACCATATTTGGTATTTTAACTGTATAGTTCAATAACTTTATAAATATGGTATGTATTGGTTATTGGTTTAGTATATCAATAACACATATCCTTCTCTAAAACAAGGGCCTTGAGGCACGCCTTAGAGTTGATTGATTGGGTTCAAATTTTGCATAGCTTATTATATTCATGTTTAGAAAACTTTTGAGGGGTGAGACTGTAAGAATTCAAAAAATTAATTTTTTGTACCCCCTAAGGACCACCGTAATATATATATATATATATATATTGTAGTGAATTCTTTAACTGTAAGATAACTCAGATTCATGGTTGTTGTAGTCTGAAACATATAAAAGAGAAAGTCTTAAATTAAGTTTTACACGTTAATTTGAATACTTCCTCTAGCTAGGTTATGTTGACATCATTAGTACATATTGCTGTGGTATTTTCTTGAAAATAAATGAATAAATAAATAAAAGAAACAAACAGATAAAAATCAAGGAAAATAAAATGTCATTATGTTTATTTTAAATAAAAAAAAAATAATTTTTCATATTCAATAGAAATTACAATTTTATATATTTCAATATAATAAATATTTTATTAAATAAAATACAGAATAAACTCACTAATTAAGGTAAATGTACGTAGTTTTAATAATATTTAGTGCTTAATAGAAATTTCGTAGCTATGCAATAGAATATACAAGAATGCAATGTGGGTTGCATACCCGTAAAAAAATAAGAACATTGCCAATCAAACAGAAATGGTATTCAACAATATACATAAAATAATGTAAAAATAAATAAAAACCAACCTCAATGAGAGCACGTAAAGGATACAGAATGAATAACAATTTTATTTCCATTACAGACAGGAAAATCCTGACGTACATTTTAAATATAATAAGGAAGAGCCTGATTATAAGACCGCAGTACACATAGCACTGCAAATACTCACGAGAAGGCAGCAAATACATACAAAAAAAGAAGTTAAACGCTAAAAATAGAGAAAGGATCATGCTAAGAGACGGCTTCATCGCACGGGTAAATCACGTAGAAGCAATAAAATTACACGAAGCAGGAAGCACTAGATACCATAAGGGTGAATAAAGGCTTGCACTCAAAGCAGCACATTATTCACAAACACTATAGCAAGAACACAGGCCCATATAAATAAATAAACGTATTCCACTCATTTTATTCTTCACCGGTAAAAAAATAAAACATTATGTTGACTGTGAATATTCACAGAATAAAAGGAATATTGTTGAATACGCATTTCAATATGCATTTTGTACATAGTTCTTTATATTTATAAGTATATATATATCCACTTCAGGAAATTCCAGGCTAAAACAATAAATAAAATATTAGTTAATATAAAATGTAGATCGGAGAAAAACTTACACCAACAAAACTCTGTTTAAAGATTAACGGATTTACAAAACTCCCCGAACACAACAAGGTGGTTCAATGACCTCGAGGAAGATGACCCGAAGGAGGAAGAGGACAAAAGGCATCCAAAACAAACCAAGGCGATAAAAACAATATGTAGCGTATATCCCATATTACCGATTCCTAGGAACAAAAAAGGGAAAGTTAGAATTAAATTAATTAACGAAAGGAGAATATATATAAAAAACAGTAAAGAAAGCAATGAATATATATATAAATACAACGCCAATTGGAGGTAAAGTGAATAAAAATAAAAGACAATAAAAGAATACTTACCAACGAATAAAACCATTCAAGGTGTTCATGGAATAAAAAAATAAAGATATGTAAAATAATAACAACAACAAACATGGTGGAAACAAGGTCACGTGATTGCATAAGTTCGATAGTTACCGAAATTAACACTGAGGGCGTGACAGACAAAAATTTAAACAAAACGCACGATTTAAAAAACAAAATAAGCCGCTAGTCAAATGTTTATCCCTATAAAAAGCGGGACAGAAGCGAAAATCAGTCAGTCGATAAGTGGTCCGGATTCTCTTAAACTAAAAAGAAAATAGTGAAAACAGTGCGCCGAAGAAAATAAAGGGTCTAAAGGCATAAACGCCTTAAGATTCCAACACGGCAGTCGCAAGAGGCGATAATGATAAGTGCGTTCGAAATACACGGAGGGACGGTTAGAAACACGATTGGACCGCATAAAGAACCCACAATAATAAATTCAATTAAAATGGAGGGATTGAAGTATCAGGAGGAATTTGAAATGCTATATAACGAAGAAAAGTGAGTACAAGCACAATAAATAAAATCCATCTTGCAATTCTAAAGTAAATAAATAAAAAAGCCTTCATGACTGCTATATGTATATATTAGTAAATTTCGCCGGATAGCAATAAATTTTTAGAATATTATTTAAACAATTAAAAATAAATTCTTCTTTGAATACGTCCTTGGGTCGACGTGTGAATCTTGGCTCGAGACGTTTTCAACGAGGTATAGGTAAACTCTCCGGATAGCAATAAAAATTTAGAATATTATTTAAACAATTAAAAATAAATTCTTCTTTGAATACGTCCTTGGGTCGACGTGTGAATCTTGGCTCGAGACGTTTTCAACGAGGTATAAGTAAATTCTCCGGATGGCAATGAAAATTCTGAACGTTATATAAACAATTTAAAACAAACTCTTCTTTGAGTAAGCTCTGGATTGACGTGTGAATCTTGGTTCAGAGCGACTTAACGAGGTGCTAACGCTTTTATAGGATAGCAGTAATCTTTGAAACATGAGCATACATGAAGGACTAGAGCAGTAAATTTTATTTTTATTCATCATTAACAATTTTGTAAAAAATTAAAGATTGCAAGGTGCTTGTACCGCGGATGAAAGAGACTGGATATGACAATGGAATAAGTAATGTATTATATTGCATAGTTATGATATTTAATGATGTTTTTGTAAATATTTATATATATAAAATAAAATAAGTTGTGCTGACATTCTATATGTACTTATTTATACCCATCCCAGGAGAATCTAAGGAAAGTAAACATCACATTCACAGCCAGAACTCACTATAAGTATAAGACTGTGGCACATCATTCGATATAAAATATAATAAATTCACACTTAGACCCTGAGATCAATAAAATATTTTAATTTATTAATTCAATTTTTGGTCATTAACCAATATAGAAGAAGTCACAGCATTATTTTGGCGCCCAACTGGTAAGGGCTTATCGTTGGCCAAGATTTATTTTGGTGCCCGACCTGCTAGGCTTATCGTTGGTCGGGATCAATCTTAATTTGGCATTCAACGATAAAAAGGCTGTGTGAATTTACTTTCCTTATAACGCCATAAGCACACAATATTCTCCTATTGGGACAGGGTGAATAAGGGATAGAATAAAACAAAAATAAAATATGGCTGATGAAAACAACAAAAATAAAGGCGAAAAACCTGAAAAGATTGAAGATAAGGAAACAAGACCACAGTTTACCAAATACAGAGATAATTCCTGCGGCAACCGTTCAACCTCTAGCTCAGAATCAGAGAAACACGAGTTGGAAGGTGATCAATTGGAAGAACCGATCGTTGGAAGTACATCTCTCAAGAGAACAACCGAAAAATCATCGGAAGATAAAATGGATAATTTGCTTCAAGTCCTATTACAAATGAAATCAGACAATGAAAATTTGAGAGAAGAAATAAAATCAAACAATGAAAATTTGAAAGAAGAAATAAAATCAAACAATGAAAATTTGAAAGAAGAAATGAGAACAAACAATGAAAATCTAAACAGAATCAATCAAAAGATTGACAAGGCATTTCAAGATCTTAGATCGGAGACATTACAATTAAATGCCAATTTAGAAAAGAAATTAACACAATCCGTATCACTTCTAACGAACCAGATAAACAATAATGCAGGAAAATGTGAGAATGGATACAAGTTCCTAATAAACGAGATAAACGAGAGAGCAGATAAGACGAAGGTACGATTTGAAAAGGTAGAAGGAAAAGTAGAATCTTTAGAAAATAAAATAATAGACATCAAGATTACGAACAACGAAGAATTAAGACAACTCTCAAATGAAGTTGAAAATTGTAAAATAAAATATGGAACATGTACGGACACGATGCTAAGGTTGCAAAATAGGACAGTGACATTTGAGACTACCCTCCAAGTATTAGAGGACAAAGTAAGGCACGGGGTTAACATACCTAGCGCACCTTTGCCTCATATAATAGGTAGTGCAGAAAATATACCAAAGTTTACAGGAAACAATAAGGACAATCCCAGGGCATTTTTAAGAACAATTAAAACCTACATGAGGGGAATAACAGATGAAATGTCTAAACTACATTTTATAAGAGGTTGTCTTAAGGACTACAGTCTGCTGTGGTATGATACGATTATAGATGAGTTAACAACGTATCGAGAATTTGAAATACGATTCATCAGGCAATACTGGGGACAAAATGCACAACGAAGAATACGACACGACTTGGTATTTGGAAAATACAGACCAGGTTCTTCAAGGGAAAACTATGTGATAAGAAAATACTCCTTCATAAAATATATACTCCCAGTCATAGAAGAAAGCGACGTCGTATCGCAACTAGCTGCGCACTTCGATAATGATATTGTACAGGCCGTAGCACTACAAGGCATAGAAACCATTGAGGGATTACTGGACTTAGTTAAAAGATTGGATGACGTCGACGAAAAAGGGAACACCTCCAATAGAGGAAACTACAACACTAACCCAAACAATTATTCCAGAAACAGAAACAATAACAACAATAATGAAGGGAACAGATTTTACAGACAGAATAATGAAGGGAACAGATTTTACAGACAGAATAATGAAGGGAACAGATTTTACAGACAGAATAATGAAGGGAACAGATTTTACAGACAGAATAATGAAGGGAACAGATTTTACAGACAGAATAATGTAGGGAACAGATTTTACAGACAGAATAATGAAGGGAACAGATTTTACAGACAAGATAAATTAGAGAATCAATTCTACAGAAACAGACCAGAGTACCAAGAAAACAACTACAATAAAAATAGGCAAGATAACAAGGGGTATGGAAATCAGTCATACAACGAGAAAAGGGAGATTCAACCGAGAAGAAACCCAAACCAAACAAATAAAAGGGAGGAAAGGATTCCAGAGAGAGATAGAAGAATCAACAACGTACAACTAGAATGGGACGACAAAGAGTTAAATCCCAAGGAAAAGGATGAATCTAGGGGTGCAATACCTAAAGATTCAAGATATAAAACCAGCGAGAGAGAATGGGAAAATAAATCACAAGCAGGAGCGACTGCAACAAATTTTTAGAGAGGCCAGTCAAAAAGAACACAAAAATGCAAAATATATATCAATACGAAGATCTGATGAAAATAACCACTGAATTACCACACATACCGATCAAAATTGGGGAGGAAAAGATAGAAGCACTACTAGATAGTGGATCACAATTATCACTACTCGACTACAGCGTCATAAATGAAAAATTAGAGAAACAAGGACGATATATTCCTATAAAGAAGATTAATTTAGTAACAGCAAATAAAAAACCCTTGATAACCGTTGATAAAGTTTTCTGCATTAATGTTAAAATAAATGGTTTAAACCTACTGACAGAATTTGTAGTAGTAAATAACTTGAATAGCAATTGCATATTGGGAATGGACTTTTTAAGTCAATACAGTACGAAACTGGATATGAAGGATAAAACTTTTCACATAAAGAATATGATAATTCCATGGAGCGAAGAAGCACCGGAAAAAGAAATTTTAATTAATAATTTATATGTAGAAGAAAGAGAAAAGGAACTCACGCAAGAAATGATTAATAATTCATATGACAATAAATGTACGCATCTCGTGAAGCATCCAGAGAATAAGGACTTCACATCAAAGGGGAATGGTACAAGTATAAATTGCAATGAAAAATATAAAAATCATGTGAGCAATCTTTTAAGTAAGCACAAGAGACTGTTTGACGACAGTCCTGGCTTAGCAAGAAGTTACGAGCATAAGCTCGAGGTAAATGAAAAGAAACCCTTCTATGTAAAAACATATCCAATTCCCAATAAGTATAAGGAGCAAGTGAAGTTAGAAATTAAAGAAATGCTGAAGAATAATGTAATAGAAAAGGCAGAGTCAAACTTTATCAGTCCAATAGTCGTTGTAGTAAAGAAGAGTACGGAAGATTCAAAGGAAACAAAATTAAGATTATGCTTGGACGCGAGAAATATTAATTCCCTCACAACCCCTAATTTTGAAGCTCCCCAGAGCATGGAAACACTATTAGCAAGGTGCACAGAGGCACAGTGGTTTACAAAAATTGATTTAAAAAGTTCCTTTTGGCTGGTACCATTACATAAAGATTCTAGAAAATATTGTTCTTTTATATTCAACTCAACAGTGTACTCGTTCAAAGTCGTTCCGTTTGGAATATCCACAGCTACAGCAGCTTTAGTAAGAGCTATGCAAAAGATATTGGATCCACACGAAGAATATGTCTCACATTATGTCGATGACATATTAATTTTCAACAAGGACATTGATAGTCACAGAATATCAGTGGAAAAGGTCATGAAGACATTAGCCGACAATAATCTGAAGATTAATCTAGAAAAATGTGAATTTTTCAAGAATAGCGTAACGTATCTAGGATATGTCATTGATGGGAGAACGATAACCATAGAAAAGGAAAAATTAAAAGCAATAAGGGAATACCCAAAACCAAAGAACATAAGGATGTTAAGAGGTTTCCTAGGTATGATAAATTACTATAAACACTCTATACCAAAAATATCAGATCAGACATGTATGCTATTCAAGATGATAAAGAAAGGAGTTAAATTCAAATGGACTCCAGAAAGGATGAAAGCGTTTGAAGACATAAAGAAAAATTTCTGTGAAGCTTTGACGGTCAATCTACCAGATTTCAACAAAGAATTTATAGTAAGATGTGATGCATCCAGCAATGCAATAGCAGCAGAGCTATTACAAATTAAAGATGGGATAGAAACGCCTATATGTTTCATATCAAGAATACTAAAGGACTACGAGAGGAACTATTCGATCTCAGAACGAGAACTCCTATCAGTGGTACATGGATTATCAAAACTTAAATACTACCTACATGGGAATACCTTTCTAGTCGAAACAGATCATTTGTCTTTAATTTTTCTAATGAAAACACGCTTTAACAATTCAAGAATATATAGATGGTCACTCCAATTATCAGAATTCACGTTTAGGATAAAACACAGAAAGGGATCCGACAATGTCGTAGCAGACGCCTTAAGCAGAGCACAAGGAGGAAGCAAACAAAGACAGGCGTATCAAATAAATAATTACAATATAGAGAACGCTCCAGAATTGTACAGTAGAGAGAGCATTCTAGAGAGTCAGAATAAAGAAGAGATAAGAGAAATAAGAGAAAAGGTGCAAAGGATAAGAAATTACAAAGGCTTCAATGTAATGAATAATGTCATACATAAAAGGATAGGAAATAAAAACCTAATAGTACTAGATAAAGATCTAGCAATAAAAATAATCAGAGACATCCATACGAGATTAGGCCACCCTGGAAATAGGAAAACATTCCTTGTTTTCAGGGAGGAATTTTACACATTGAAAGACAAAAATTTAACGGCGATAGAAAATAAGAAATGTAAGCAATGTCTGTTGGGAAAATACAAAAATCGTACAAACCAAAATATAATACACAGTATAAGGGTAGAGAACAAACTGGATTTGGTGGCAGCAGATTTTCTTGGTAACCTAATACCAGGGGAAAGGGGTCACTGTAACATTTTCGTCATGGTGGACATCTTCACCAAGTATGTCAGATTGTACTCGACGAAGAGATATAATACACAAACCGCTATAAATTGTATTAATCGGTTCATCAACGAACATGGGAGGATAAGAAAACTGTTGGTGGACAACGCGTCTTATTTCAACAATGAAAGATTCAAACACGAACTAAATGAAATAGGTACGGAGGTGATATTCACAAGTATTAGACATCCACAGGCGAATCCCAGTGAAAGATACATACAGGAAGTAACCAGACACTTAAGGATGTTAACCCACGAGAGACACAACGCATGGGTACAACATTTAGAAGAAGTGGAAAACAATATGAATTTCACACCAAGCGTAACAACGAATGTAAGCCCATATACACTAATGTACGGCAAACGACCACCGAGGCCATGGTGCCGAGAGACTCCTATAATAGAAAACATCGAAGAACTCACGGATCAAGCTAGGGCCCAACAGAGAAACATAGCGGAAAATTACACGAGGAAGGAGAATGAGAAAATAAAATTAAACAAGACGTACCAGATAGGAGACCTAGTGGTAGTAAAAAGCTATCGTCTAGGAAGAAGACACCTAAACAAGTGCGCAAAACTAGACCTTCCATACGTGGGACCATATAGAATAAACAGAGTATTAAGTGACGTAACTTACGAATTGAGGGAAGTGAACAGTGAAGAAGTGAAAGGAAAATATCACATTTCAATGTTATACGATTACGACGAGGAATAAAAAAAAAATTTACATAAGGATATGTAAATAGAAATGACAAAAATAAAAAGGGATAGTTCCCAAAATTATATCATTTTAAGTTAGGTAAATATAATATTACAAAACAAAAAGGGATAGTTCCCAGAATTATATTATTTAAGTTAGATAAATAAGGCATTAAAGTAAAAAGGGATAGCTCCCATGAACACATTACTTAAGTTATGTAAATAGGTATTAAGGATTATATTATTTAAGCTATACAAATAAATACTAAGGAAATAAAAAGGGATAGCTCCCAAAACTACATTACTTAAGTTGTATATAAATAAATATTAAGGAAATAAAAAAGGGACAGTTCCCAAGATAATATTATTTAAGTTAGAATAACTAGACTTTAAGAAACAAAAAAGGGATAGTTCCCACACAAGAAAATATAGTAAAATTAGACGTAAGAATATTAGCTAAGTAAATGTTTAGAAAATACCATTAAGTAAAGAAATTGCAATGTGCCCATATTTTTCATAGTCAACTATGGCATATTGACAGTTTCTTAACTTGGGATATGCTGTGGTATTTTCTTGAAAATAAATGAATAAATAAATAAAAGAAACAAACAGATAAAAATCAAGGAAAATAAAATGTCATTATGTTTATTTTAAATAAAAAAAAAATAATTTTTCATATTCAATAGAAATTACAATTTTATATATTTCAATATAATAAATATTTTATTAAATAAAATACAGAATAAACTCACTAATTAAGGTAAATGTACGTAGTTTTAATAATATTTAGTGCTTAATAGAAATTTCGTAGCTATGCAATAGAATATACAAGAATGCAATGTGGGTTGCATACCCGTAAAAAAATAAGAACATTGCCAATCAAACAGAAATGGTATTCAACAATATACATAAAATAATGTAAAAATAAATAAAAACCAACCTCAATGAGAGCACGTAAAGGATACAGAATGAATAACAATTTTATTTCCATTACAGACAGGAAAATCCTGACGTACATTTTAAATATAATAAGGAAGAGCCTGATTATAAGACCGCAGTACACATAGCACTGCAAATACTCACGAGAAGGCAGCAAATACATACAAAAAAAGAAGTTAAACGCTAAAAATAGAGAAAGGATCATGCTAAGAGACGGCTTCATCGCACGGGTAAATCACGTAGAAGCAATAAAATTACACGAAGCAGGAAGCACTAGATACCATAAGGGTGAATAAAGGCTTGCACTCAAAGCAGCACATTATTCACAAACACTATAGCAAGAACACAGGCCCATATAAATAAATAAACGTATTCCACTCATTTTATTCTTCACCGGTAAAAAAATAAAACATTATGTTGACTGTGAATATTCACAGAATAAAAGGAATATTGTTGAATACGCATTTCAATATGCATTTTGTACATAGTTCTTTATATTTATAAGTATATATATATCCACTTCAGGAAATTCCAGGCTAAAACAATAAATAAAATATTAGTTAATATAAAATGTAGATCGGAGAAAAACTTACACCAACAAAACTCTGTTTAAAGATTAACGGATTTACAAAACTCCCCGAACACAACAAGGTGGTTCAATGACCTCGAGGAAGATGACCCGAAGGAGGAAGAGGACAAAAGGCATCCAAAACAAACCAAGGCGATAAAAACAATATGTAGCGTATATCCCATATTACCGATTCCTAGGAACAAAAAAGGGAAAGTTAGAATTAAATTAATTAACGAAAGGAGAATATATATAAAAAACAGTAAAGAAAGCAATGAATATATATATAAATACAACGCCAATTGGAGGTAAAGTGAATAAAAATAAAAGACAATAAAAGAATACTTACCAACGAATAAAACCATTCAAGGTGTCCATGGAATAAAAAAATAAAGATATGTAAAATAATAACAACAACAAACATGGTGGAAACAAGGTCACGTGATTGCATAAGTTCGATAGTTACCGAAATTAACACTGAGGGCGTGACAGACAAAAATTTAAACAAAACGCACGATTTAAAAAACAAAATAAGCCGCTAGTCAAATGTTTATCCCTATAAAAAGCGGGACAGAAGCGAAAATCAGTCAGTCGATAAGTGGTCCGGATTCTCTTAAACTAAAAAGAAAATAGTGAAAACAGTGCGCCGAAGAAAATAAAGGGTCTAAAGGCATAAACGCCTTAAGATTCCAACACGGCAGTCGCAAGAGGCGATAATGATAAGTGCGTTCGAAATACACGGAGGGACGGTTAGAAACACGATTGGACCGCATAAAGAACCCACAATAATAAATTCAATTAAAATGGAGGGATTGAAGTATCAGGAGGAATTTGAAATGCTATATAACGAAGAAAAGTGAGTACAAGCACAATAAATAAAATCCATCTTGCAATTCTAAAGTAAATAAATAAAAAAGCCTTCATGACTGCTATATGTATATATTAGTAAATTTCGCCGGATAGCAATAAATTTTTAGAATATTATTTAAACAATTAAAAATAAATTCTTCTTTGAATACGTCCTTGGGTCGACGTGTGAATCTTGGCTCGAGACGTTTTCAACGAGGTATAGGTAAACTCTCCGGATAGCAATAAAAATTTAGAATATTATTTAAACAATTAAAAATAAATTCTTCTTTGAATACGTCCTTGGGTCGACGTGTGAATCTTGGCTCGAGACGTTTTCAACGAGGTATAAGTAAATTCTCCGGATGGCAATGAAAATTCTGAACGTTATATAAACAATTTAAAACAAACTCTTCTTTGAGTAAGCTCTGGATTGACGTGTGAATCTTGGTTCAGAGCGACTTAACGAGGTGCTAACGCTTTTATAGGATAGCAGTAATCTTTGAAACATGAGCATACATGAAGGACTAGAGCAGTAAATTTTATTTTTATTCATCATTAACAATTTTGTAAAAAATTAAAGATTGCAAGGTGCTTGTACCGCGGATGAAAGAGACTGGATATGACAATGGAATAAGTAATGTATTATATTGCATAGTTATGATATTTAATGATGTTTTTGTAAATATTTATATATATAAAATAAAATAAGTTGTGCTGACATTCTATATGTACTTATTTATACCCATCCCAGGAGAATCTAAGGAAAGTAAACATCACATTCACAGCCAGAACTCACTATAAGTATAAGACTGTGGCACATCATTCGATATAAAATATAATAAATTCACACTTAGACCCTGAGATCAATAAAATATTTTAATTTATTAATTCAATTTTTGGTCATTAACCAATATAGAAGAAGTCACAGCAATATGTTGAGTGAATATTTGTTTTCTTTGCCTGTGCATTATCCATATAGAACCTTGTTATCTATATTAATTTGTTCTGAATTTCCTTGGTAATTTTTATATTGGTATACTGATTTCCTAAAAAATAAAAACACATAAATTAATATTCTTTGTTTACGTCAAATTATTTAAATGTTAAGAGTCCTCTAGTTATGAGTAGCGAGAAACTGCAAGTATGCAGAAGGGCGTATATACATCTTAGTACATCTCAAAGTAAGGGGTACAAGCTGAT
Source organism: Amphimallon solstitiale (assembly GCA_963170755.1). NCBI lineage: Eukaryota > Metazoa > Arthropoda > Insecta > Coleoptera > Scarabaeidae > Amphimallon > Amphimallon solstitiale. The sequence goes on from OY720681.1 coordinate 96,396,624, forward strand.
TACAAGTGGTTCAACGTCTATACGAATAGATGTCCCCTCGGTAGTCAGATGTAGATCTAAAATCACAGAATAATAAAAGAAAAGAAATCAAAAAAACGGTTTGGGAGGGTATTTAAAGAGAAATAAATATAAGGTCAGACAATGACATATAGAGTGAAAATATCATTTCCCCTAAATCATTTTGAAATCACTTTATTATTAATAAATTAATTTAGTCATGTTATAACAGGCATGATATCCTACTTTGTACATGACAGTATTCTGTATTAATATAGATATAGAATGGTCAATAACATTGATTTCTTATGTATTATCATACGTTTCATATTTATTAAAATCAAAATACGTTTTATGAATTGATCAATTTATGGATATGACAGTGATTTAAATGCTGTTACTTAATATCGTTAAATATCAGAGATAAAGGAACAATTTGGAAATGTGAAGATTATGTGTTCATATTGTAGGGTATGTGTTATTAGAATTTGTATAAATGTAATTGAAATAGAATTATTTTCATTTTGTAATATAATGGGAATGATATACAAGTATGCCTTGAAAATTATGAAAACAAAGGAAGGTGAGATGCCATAAAAAGAAATGGTGGAAGCATCATTGTGATGTAGAAGAAAATTCTAAATTTCATCATAAATTAATAAACAGATGTATGTACCTTGATAAATAATAGTCCAGAAGTATTAGTGCAGTAATGCGAAAGCGAAAATAAATTGTTTTCGTTGTGTGAAAGAATATATGCAGTACTACTAGTGAAAACTTCATCGGACCCATCGAACATCATTAGATTTGGAGTAGAAGTTTGCTTTCCAGTATCCAGAGAAGAACAGGATATTCAATAACCACATCTATAAATTCATCAGGATTTGGAACTAATTTTAAATCAAGCTACAAGGTAAAAAAAAATATAAAAATATACATGTATAAATTCTTAAACGATCAAAAATAAGCTTATAAGAAGTACTTCATATTGATAGACATTTAGAGGCATACTTACACTCGTGGAAAAATGCGAGGAAACAGATATATCTTCTCTTCAATAAAGTTCAAAATTAAAATTTAATCTTTTTAGAAAATTGTTGACCGTTATATTATTTTTTTTTGAAGCCATGTTATATTTTTTTAAAGATTTCACTTTTTTAACAGATAATGTATGTATTTACGTAGAATAAAATTTCTTAATACCTTAACAGTGTATCTTACTGATCTTAAATAAGTTAAATAAATATGATTTTTGATATGAAAACTTGTCGAATTAATTAAAATTCTTCAATAAGTATAACACTTTAACGTATTAAGAAATTATAGGTAATTTTAATAGTGTTACCAATATGTAACAATTAAGTCTCGAAGCTTCAAGACAAGAATGTTTTTCAGTGTAAAATATGAATAGTGATTTTTGTATTTACAAGTTGTTCCCACATTTGACATCCAGTATCAAAATAAATAACCTATAATTTTTGAATTAAAACCTGAAGTTTATTCTTTTAAATACTTAGAAACTTTGAAAGTAAATGTAATAGAGCAAATAATATAGATGGCGAATGCACACTATCACACGGAGGATACCTATTAAAAATAGTTGAACCCACACCCTCATTGAGATTGTATTAGTAAATGTGCTAAAATAATTTATTACATAAAATAGCATAATATATATATATATATATATATATATATATATATATATATATGTATATTTATGTGTATGTATTTATTTACTGTTTTGCATAACTGTTGTAATTTTTTCTCTGTTATTGGGTATAACCTGTTGGGAAAAATAAAGAATTATTATTATCATTATTATTATTATTATATAAAATATATAGGACAGTTTTTATTTCCATATGCAAATATTTAAATAACATGCAATAAATGGAGATTTAACTTGCTTAGCTTGTATTTCATCTATCTAATGCTTACTAATAGTAATTATTATTACTGCCTACCCAGAAAATACAAGAGTGTGTTTCAACTTGATAATTAGTTGTTTTTTCAATATTTCAACTACAGATGTTGACGCAAAGCACTTTTCAAAGAAGTTAAGTTTAGAATTGAATTTGTAATGTTTTCTATGTTTATACGTAGTATAAGGAAGTATTGTGATGATGAAAATTTTCGGCCTCGAGATTTTTGCAGATGTCCACGTTTTGAAGTCCCCTGATACCGAAAAAGTGGTTTTTAAAAAATGTCTGTGTGTCTCTCTCTGTGTGTGTGTGTGTGTGTGACCACGATAGCGGTCAAACCGCTGTAGATATCAATTCCAAATTTTGTATTTACGTGTATAATCTCCCTCTTGAGATCTGATTAGTTTTTCAGTAAAATCGGTAGACCGGAAGTAGCAGTTTACTTCAGCGAAAAAATCGAATTTTGACAATATTTCGTCAACTATTAAGTTTAAACAAATTTATAAAGAATTCATATATACTTAAAATTGAAATTGAAAATAATTTTATTTTAAAAGTTTTTCGAAATTCCTACCGGAAGTAGATCTTTTACTCTTATCGAAAATCAGTTTTTTGCGAATATTTCGCAAGTCATGCTTTTTAGACAAGTACGTTACGGGTATAAAAGTATTTAAAATATAATTTTCAATATCTTTTGTATAAAAAAAATTTCAAAATTCAGACCGGAAGTACCACTTTTACTCTTATCGAATAGCGATTTTTTGCAAATATGTCGTAAGTTATGCATTCTACATATATTTATCAAGAATACAAAAGTATTTAAAACTGGATTTGCAATATTTTTTGTATATATGAAATTTCAAAATTCGGACCGGAAGTAGCACTTTTACTCTTAGCGAGGAGCACTTTTTTGATAATATCTTGCAAAGTATGCATTCTATAGCGATTTATTGAGAGAATGAAAGTACTTAGAATAGGATTTTGAATAAGTTTAGTATAAAAAAATTCTTAAAATTGTATAGTTTGAAACGCTCATACGTATAAGAAAGTCGTGTGGTGGCCACACCTCATTTTTTTAACATATTATTAACTAACAGTACATATAGATGACTTTCTTGTTTTACTTGAACTTGTTATCATTTTGTATCTAGCTTAGACTATTACTTCTTTTAGATAAACTGCTCCGTTCTCGAGAATAGAGCAGCTTTCATGAAATCATAAAAAGCATATCCGTGTCCGGGATGTTTACACAATGAAGTCCAAATAATTTTCTTACACGTCTTTTCCCCTAAACGTCATATTAGCAAACCTGTATGTATTCAGATGAGTCTCACTCTCGATTAATGCAACGGGGAGGTATTAGAGGTATAGACTCCCGAGGAAGATGGAATAGAGACACAGCGTACCATACTGTATTTATATGAAGTCCGTAACAATCTATCGAAAATATCGTACAACAGGTCAAGTACTCGTTTACTTCTTACTGCTTATGACTTTACATCAAGTTATGTTACCATTTGAAAGTAGAAGCTTTGATCAATATAATTATTCTACTAAAATGACTTTTCATTTTAGTTTCCACAGTTTTTGAAAAATACTCGAAAAAAAGAGTGAGCCATGAATTATTATTACATGACTGTAATACGGTTTACGTTGGTCCTTCTCTGCATTTGCCGAGGAGTTAGAAAACCCACATTAAGCCGACACTCAAGTATTTACTCTTAATGAACTTGGACTTTATAAAATGCTTACAGCTGTCTTATAATATAATATACATGGTAAAAAATAATTTAAGCAGTCTTCTATTAAATTAAAGAAAATGGAAAAAGACTAGTGGTACAAGTACCAACATAAGTATCATTTCATAACAAAGTAGCACCAAGATTAATAAAGTCAAGTATTAAACAAATAATAATTACAAGCAAAAAGCAAAAGATAGGAAAACTTAAGAAGCAACAGCATTTCTCAGATTTCATTCCTGTTTACATAGATATGTGTGTATACACAAGCTTCACAATAAAATTAAATTAAACTCGATAAAAGAGAAACTCGCAATATCGTTAGATAATAATAATCGTATATGTAATAGTAAATAATAAAGATAAGCATTTATACAATTTAATATCAATTACTTCTACTGGCAGTATTAAAATGTTAAATACGTTTTTCATATATCTCTATACCCAAAAGTATCGAATGGTAAGGTAATATTTATATTCGTTTTACCTCTTTCATATCTCCCTTGTAGTTATAGTCAGCCAGTTTTACTTTCTTATACGTAGTATAAGGAAGTATTGTGATGATGAAAATTTTCGACCTCGAGTTTTTTGCAGATGTCCACGTTTTGAAGTCCCCTGATACCGAAAAAGTGGTTTTTAAAAAATGTCTGTGTGTGTGTCTGGCTGTGTGTGTCTGTGTGTCTGTGTGTGACCACGATAGCGGTCAAACCGCTGTAGATATCAATTCCAAATTTTGTATTTACATGTACAATTTCCCTCTTGAGATCTGATTAGTTTTTCAGTAAAATCGGTAGACCGGAAGTAGCAGTTTACTTCAGTGAAAAAATCGAATTTTGCAAATATTTCGTCAATTACTAAGTTTAAACAAATTTATAAAGAATTGAAATGTACTCAAAATTAAATTTGAGACAAATTATCTTAAAAAAGTTTTTCGAATTTCCAACCGGAAGTAGGTCTTTTACTCTTATCGAAAATCAGTTTTTTGCGAATATCTCGCAAGTCATGCTTTCTAGGCAGGTACATTACGAGTATAAAAGTATTTAAATTATAATTTTAAATATCTTTTGTATAAAAAAAATTTCAAAATTCGGACCGGAAGTACCACTTTTACTCTTACCGAATATCGATTTTTTGCAGATATGTCGTAAATTATGCATTCTTTATATATTTATCAAGAGTACAAAAGTATTTAGAGTTGAATTTGCAATATTTTTTGTGTACATGAAATTTCAAAATTCGGACCGGAAGTGGCACTTTTACTCTGAGCGAGTAGCACTTTTTTTCGAATATCTTGCAAAGTATGCATTCTATAGCGATTTATTAAGAGAATGAAAGTACTTAGAATAGGATTTTGAATAAGTTTTGTATAAAAAAATTCTTAAAATTGTATAGTTTGAAACGCTCATATGTATAAGAAAGTTGTGTGGTGGTCACACCTCATTTTTTACTTTATTATACTGCAGTGTAAGGAAGTATTGTGATGATGAAAATTTTCGACCACGAGATTTTTGCAGATGTCCACGTTTTAAGTTCCTGGATACCGAAAACCTGGTTTTAAAAATATTTCTGCGTCTGTGTGTGACCATGATAGTGGTCACACACAGCTATAGCTATCAATTCCAAATTTTGTATTTCCTAGTATTATCTCCCTCTTAAGATCTGACTAGATTTTCAGTAAAATGGGCAGACCGGAAATAGTAGTTTACTTAAGTGAAAAAATCGAATTTTGACAATATTTTGTTAACCACTAAGTTTAAAAAAATTTATAAAGAATTCATATGTACTTAAAATTAAAATTGAGATGAATTTTATTAAAAAAGCTTTTCGAAATTCCTACCGGAAGTAGGTCTTTTACTCTGATCTAAAATCAGCTTTTTCCAAATATTTTGCAAGTCATGCGCTTTAGACAGGTATGTTACGAGTATAAAATTATTTAGAACTTAATTTTCAATACCTTTTATATAAAAAAAATTCAAAATTCGGAGCGGAACTAACACTTTTACTCTTAGCGAACAGCGATTTTTTTTGCTAAATGTAGTAAATTGAGCATTTTATATATATTTATCAAGAGTACAAAAGTATTTAGAGTTGGATTTGGAACATATTTTGTATAAATGAAATTTCAAAATTCGTGCCGGAAGTAACACTTCTACTCTTAGCGAGTAGTACTTTCTTTCGAATATTTCGCAAAGGATGCATTCTATAGAGATTTATTAAGAGAATGGAAGTGTTTATAAGAGGATTTTGATTAATTTTTATATAAAAAAATTCTTAAAATGCTATAATTTGAAACTCTTATACGTTCAAGAAAGTCGTGTGGTGGCCACACCTCATTATTTACTTTCTTATACGTAGTATAAGAAAGATGATTGTTGAAAATTTTTTTTTGACGTCGAGATTTTTGCAGATGTCCACGTTTTGAAATCTCCTGATATCGAAAAAGTGGTTTTAAAAAAATGTCTCTTTTTTTCTCTCTCTCTCTCTCTGTCTGTCAGTGTGTGTGACAACGATAGCGGTTAAATGACTACGGCTATCAATTCCAAATTTTGCATATACGTGTACAATCTCCGTCTTGAGATCTGATTAGATTTTATTTTGGGTCAAATCGGTCGACCGGAAGTAGCAGTTTACTTCGGTGAAAAAATCAAATTTTGCCAATATTTGGAAAACTACCAAGTTTAAACAAATTTATAAAGAATTCAAATGTACTCAAAATTAAATTTGAGAAAGATTGTATTAAAAAAGTTTTTCTCGCAAGTCATGCTTTCTAGGCAGGTACATTATCAGTGTAAAAGTATTTAAAACACAGGTTTTAATACCTTGTGTATAAACAAAAATTTCAAAATTCGGAACCCAAGTAACGCTTTTACTTCTAGCGAGTAGCACTTGGTATAAATTGTAACACTTATAAAAGAAAGTCGTGTGGTGGCCACACCTCATTATTTAAAGAACGACTACGACAAGATACCTTATAAAGATATATTTTTATATTATATTTTTTCTTTCCGCGTTTCGGTGAATAAAAAATGAGGTGTGGCCACCACACGACTTTCTTATACGTATGAAAGTGTTACTTCCAGTCCGAATTTTAAAATTTCATTTATACAAAAAATATTCCAAATCCAACTCTAAATACTTTTGTACTCTTCATAAATATATATAGAATGCATAATTTACGACATATTTGCAAAAAATCGCTATTCGATAAGAGTAAAGGTGGTACTTCCGGTCTGAATTTTGAAATTTTCTTTATACAAAAGATATTCAAAAGTATGTTCTAAATACTTTTATACTCGTAATGTACCTGCCTAGAAAGCATGACTTGCGAGATATTCGCATAAAACTGATTTTCGATAAGAGTAAAAGACCTACTTCCGGTAGGAATTTCGAAAAACTTTATTAAAACAATTTTTCTCAAATTTAATTTTGAGTACATTTAAATTCTTTATAAATTTGTTTAAACTTAGTAATTGACGAAATATTTGCAAAATTAGATTTTTTCACTGAAGTAAACTACTACTTCCGGTCTGCCGATGTTGCTCAAAATCTAATCAGTTCTCAAGAGGGAGATTATATTCGTAAATACAAAATTTGGAATTGATATCTACTGCGGTTTGACCGCTATCGTGGTCACACACAGACACAGACACACACACACACACACAGGGAGAGAGAGAGAGACACACAGACACACAGACATTTTTTAAAAACCACTTTTTTGGTATCAGGAGACCTCAAAACGTGGACATCTGCAAAAATCTCGAGGTCGAAAATTTTCATCATCACAATACTTCCTTATACTACGTATAAGAAAGTAAAATGAAAGAAACCGTTGATGTGCGAAAGTCTATTATGTAGAGAAATTTATATATGGTAGTTCGAGTCCTGGAAAATTCACATATAATCAAATATTATAAAGTCAAATCAGAGCAAAATAGTAAAACTATTTTTAAATATGGAAAGCTATATTTTAAAATTTCTAAAACAATCCTGACCTTATGCTCTCTTCCTGCTTTTAATGAAAGTGAATCTGTTACCCAATTCTCATTTCATAGACGTTCATATCTTAGGTACATAAAAAAAGATTTACACCACTGTATGATGAGTTCTAGTAAGAAATTTTTAATCGAAAATAATATTTAATAATTTTCTTGTCATTAAAGGGAAAACAAATGCTAAGAGCTAGTGAGGCATGAAACATAACAATTATAGCAATAAAAAAAAAATCGATATTAATTGGAACGTTTGAATAATTTAATTAATCAGTGATGAAAATATACTTTTGGTTTTTAGGTAAAATGGTTACCGCTCCACTTGCTATAAGTTAAACATCATTTCCAAATTTGAGTATGTTTAATGTTTCGAATTGGAAAATTCGAACAGAAGACACAATCAGCAGCTTGTACAAGTCTTTTATTTTTACAGTCTCTGACATCTCCAATAAATCGTTGATGCCCATTACTTCTTCAGCATAGAGGTGGACCATAAATTTCTGAAGCCCACATGTATAAATTTAGGATTATAATCTTTATTTATTTATTTATTTATTTAGAGATACATTAGGAACACCCATTCTTCTCTATCTACATAATACGGCTAAGCAAATAATAATAATAATAATAATAATGTAATAATGTAATTTTTATTCGCTTTCTACAGTAGAAAAATTCACAACAGTATAATACAAAGAAGATAATAATTAGAAGCGAACCGCAGGGTGAGGTTCAGATTATGTCTGTTTTTATACATAAACCCTGATAAAAAAAATAGAACAATAGATATTATAGTTTTAACTATATCATGCCTAAAATATGTAACATTCTGCAAGTGTCATATAAATATAAATATAAAATATATTACAATTCTTTGCCAAATATACAAATGTATTGAAAAATTGAATATCTTCTTGGTAGTAGTGGCATACAATGAAATAAAAGTAATAACAATATGACAACTGGTTGTCATTTAGAAAACATTGACAAATATAGAATGTAAATCAAATATGTATAAATGAAAATGTAATCAAATAAGCATAGGACAGTTGGTATTACTTATATAGTTCCATCAAAAGGCTTGGGTCTACCACAAACTGTTCAGTTAATGTAATTATATAAATAATAACGAAGCAACCATGTAATTAAAAATTACGAATAGAGCTATTGATATTATAACAAATACAGAATGTAAAATCAGTCATGTATAAATGAAAATGAAAGCAAATGAGCATAGGGCAATCGGTATTACTTATGCAATCCTATCAAACGGCTTAGGTTTACCTAAACTTGTACAATTTGATTGAAATACACAAACAATCAACGATGCAACTATGTATGTGTTAAGATGTGTTTGTAGCTACAGACATAGGTATATGTTTCTACCTAGTTTGGTTTCGTCAGTGCAGCATAACAAAAAAGGTGTATGTTGATGCACTAATATGTGTTGAATAAAAAAAATATGGCATTACCTTAAAATGTCAATCTAAAATGTCCAAGGGTGAAACAACAGTGCACTTACTTAATACTGTGTAATGCCTAATTTCAACCAGGCAGTTAATAAAATATATTACAATTCTTTGCCAAATATATACAAATAACTGCAAAAAAGCAATAGATAAATGACTATATTTTTCTTTATTACTTTTGTTATTAAGTTATAAATAAGCGTACTCCGGAATTATATGTAATAATATAGTTTCATCTTTCAAGGACTTGTTGAATGTGAATATTCGCAGTGGATCTTTCTCTCAAGTAGATAATTTGAGAACAAATATTGTATATACATATATTCTTGAATGACTCAATTTAACTAATTATAATAAGACCATCAATTTAATTTAGTCTGGTAGATAATGATCTTGACGCGGCTATTTTTATCGAGTTTATTAACCTTCGCTAAATATTATATAACTGTAGCCATGGCAAAACAATGGCACAGAATATGTACATAATATTTTTTCTAATACGAGTTTAATAAAATTGAAATCTAAAAAAAGATAAAATTGTATTTACGTCATGTCATATTTCAAAAGTCACCAATTTGAAGCGAATCAGTACAAAAAGTTGTTGTTCCTTTCAAGTAAATATGTATATTATGTACAATCATACGTACATATGATTGTATATAATATTGTCTTAAAGAGAACATGAAAGTTCAAGGATTATTTCGTTTTAGATAAAGGTGCTAAAGTTTGAATGTTTTATATTTACTTAATGCCAGACTAAATATAAATGGAGTCTTATGTATATAAATATGCATCTCGTATTTATTTACAAAAAAAATTAATTGTCAAGTGCTGATAAAAGTGTTTATAAACAGTACATGCGTATAACAGGACCAGAAGTCATGAAATAATAACGGGGTAATCATATTCCTTATTTTATCTATAAAGCAGTTTTTAAGTAGAAGATAAGGTATATTCATGGAAAGGTTGCTGTTTAAAGTTGCAATTAAATTTTCAAAAACACCATTGCAGGGTAAGTAATTATTTACAGAAGCTGTTCCGCAGTTATAATATTAGACAAAGCTGCCTAATTTAATAATTTCACATTTCCATAATTATATTATACATATATTATATATTTTACCTTATTTACAAGATTGTGCAAAAAATATTATAAACGTCTCGAATGTTAAGCGTCTTCATTCTCTTACATGAAAGAAGTCTCTCGTCAACATCACATAGGCCCTTCAAAAGATATGACTAAATTAAAGAAATAATTCTTAATATCAAACAATAAAAATATCCCGCCAGTGTTACGATGACCCCAGATTCACGGTACTGAAAGTATTGAATATATGTCTGCAGTATTTATTCTTTACAAAACTCAATGTACTAGAATAATGTACAATTGGAACTTAGATTTATGTTAGGAGTAATATAAATAAAGTAAAGTGAAAAACTATCCTAAGCGCCCTAGACAACTTTATGATTGGCTTTCGTTCTATAGTTTCTATAAGAAGGTATTTGTATTTTTTAATTCTAAAGATTTTAATAAAAATAATACGTTAAATTCTATGTCATAGCACAGACATATACAGTGTGTCCAGATTTCGATGCTCTCCATTGATATATCGATCATCAGAAGACAGAGGAACGGTTAAATGGGAAATGTTTTGCAGAATTCAATGCTCGCAACAAATCTCATTTCAAATTCATTCCGACTTTTTACAATTTTGAAATATTTTGAAAAACCCAATATTTGTCGATTTAAATTTTCCTCAATAACTCGATAACGCCTAATGCGATCGCTTTTAAACTCTAACATTGTTCAGACACTTTTTTGAGACAATTTTTTTAGTGTTAACAGTAGCCGCAGATTGTTTCCATGTTCTTAGCGCTATTTTTTGTTTTTCTTATGGCGGCCATAATGGATTTTTTATTAGTTAGATAGTCCTTAAAAATAGCTTTTCAATATTGTACAACATGCCTAATAAATCTTTATTTATACGAGATATATGAACATTTGAATAAAATTTCACTCTAATACGAAATTAGTTGGCTATGAAATTAAATGGAAGTGTAAAACAGAGGATAAATAAGCTCTGTCATGATATACATGTAAAAGTGCAGTGAAATTGGTGGGAGATTTAGAACTTTGTGTAAGTAATTTCCGCTAAGCATGGAGATTAATAAGAATTGATATTGGCACACACATTTTCAAATGAAGTAAAGGTTGATATGTTGGAAGTTTATTTCAAAGTAAATATAATCTCTGAAAATGCACAAGTTACGGTCAGCGTTTTCCGGAATCAGAAATTTAGTGAACTATGGAAGCTTCGAACAGAAAAGATCTATCAAGTTAACAATGCTGATATACTCCAAAATAATATTTTACAATATGTTATGAACAACCCAAGTACATCAGTACGTGAGTGGCTCGAGAAACTGGAATTCCGAAATCTACCGTGCCTTCAAATACTTTCCGCATTAGAGACGGCCATGCTTTTTTTAATGGTTGGTGACAGTGCATAATTTTAATAGTTTGGTTATGTCATGTAAATAATAACAGCCGTCTATAATTTGAATTTAAGTATGACAACTGTCAGAAAAATTAGCATGTACACCAACATTGATTACTTAAAAACTTCAAAAACAGCCTACTCTAATGCGGAAAGTATTTGAAGGCACGGTAGTGTTTACAGAACGTTGAGAAAAAACAAATACCACCCATACAATTCCAATTTAGCAGGTGGTATCTACAAAAATGTGAAGATGATACTGATTTTCCAAGGAAAATACTTCGGACAGATGAAACACGGTTTACCAACTGCGGAGTGTTCAATAGGCATAACTATCATCACTGGTCTATTGAAAATCCACATTTGGTAAATCAAAGAAGATTTCAAGTTCTATTTGGTTTTAATCTCTGGTCTGGTTTGATTGGTACGAACCTTTATTGACTTCTTTTTTGTTTTTTATTATATTATCAGTATCATCTTCACATTTTTGTAGATACCACCTGCTAAATTGTAATCTTCGCTGATAGTCATTATCGCTTAAACCCTGCACAATTGTTGGTTTGTATGGGTGGTATTTGTTTTTTCTCAACGTTCTGTAAACAATAGATTTCGGAATTCCAGTTTCTCAAGCCACTCGACGTACTGATGTACTTGGATTGTTCGTAACATATTGTAAAATATTATTTTGAAGTATATCAGTATTGTTAACTTGATAGCAGTGGCGGCTCTTTAATGAGAGCAAGTGAGCAATTGCACCCCCTGGAATTTTGAAACAAAACAAACCAAGCGGCGACTAACTGTGAAAGTATTTATTTATTACGTATTCATTGTTATTGAACAGGAACGTGGCGTGTACGGCACGCGAAACAACCTACATGCACCGATCGTAGTCATAGATATAATGACGACTAAGACTAACAGCGCACGGATGTAAAGACCCCTTCCACCGAGAGAAACATACCCATGTACAAGCGCTACTGTTGCTGCGTTAAGCCATTAAACATTACATTGAAGGTGGGGAGAACTGTATTTTGTTCTAGTTCCATATCGTATAATACATAGCATGTGAGCAAGATTCCCGTAGGCTCAACGCTGTTGTAAGATGAATTTCGTGTCTGCGATGCATAATAACACGTTTTCGCGGTTAACGTATGATGAAAAAATCGCAATAAAAATCTTAAACGGCCGGTGCCTCAATTATGTTTAGGAAATAAACAATCTGTTAAAGGTAAAGACGTTATAAGAAAATTCAAAATGAATATTTATCAGAAAAATTACTGGATTTGTGGGTGTGAAATTAAAAATACTTTGTTTTGTTTTCCGTGTCTTTTGTTTGGTGGTGAACCGTCTTGGTCAAAGAACGGAATAAAAGACTTAATTCATCTTAGTGCTAAAATTTCGAAACATGAAAATTCCGAAGGGCATTTGAAAAATATATTTAGTCTAAGAATGTTAGGAAAAAATAACATTCAGAATGTTTTAGATCATCATATAGAAAAGCAGTTCAACAACACAATGAACAGGTAACAAAAAATAGGCATGTGTTAAATTTAATAATAAATTGCATTAGATTTTGTGGCGCGTTTGAACTGGCACTTCGGGTGCCAGGAGATAAATCGCTCAGAGATCACATCGAAGCAGCACCGGTTTTTAATTGAATTTATAAATGATTTCCCAAATTTTAATGAAAAAGTGATAGAACTGTTCTGCAAGTCAAAGACACGCAAAATGGACTTCGTTTATCGTCAGATGTAATCAAACTGTAGTGTTCTCTCTCGCTCTCTCTCTCTCTCTCTCTCTCTCCCATCTCTCTCTCTCTCTCTCTCCCTCCCTCTCTCTCTCTCTCTCTCTCTCTCTCTCTCTCTGTGTGTGTGTGTGTGTGTGACCACGATAGCGATCAAACCGCTACAGATATCAATTTCAAATTTTGTATTTACGAATATAATCTTCCTCTTGAGAACTGATTAGATTTTGAGCAAAATCGGCAGACCGGAAGTAGTAGTTTACTTCAGTGAAAAAATCGAATTTTGCAAATATTTCGTCAATTACTAAGTTTAAACAAATTTATAAGGAATTCAAATGTACTCAAAATTAAATTTGAGAAAAATTGTATTAATAAAGTTTTTCGAAATTCCGACCAGAAGTAGGTCTTTTACTCTTATCGAAAATCAGTTTTTTGCGAATATCACGCAAGTCAGTATTAGAACGTATTTTTAAATATCTTTTGTATAAAAAAATTTCAAAATTCGGACCGGAAGTAACACTTTTACTCTTACCGAATAACGATTTTTTGCAAAATATGTCGTAAATTATGCATTCTATATATATTTATGAAGAGTACAAAAGTATTTAGAGCTGGATTTGGAATATTTTTTGTATAAATGAAATTTCAAAATTCGGACCGGAAGTAACACTTTCATACGTATAAGAAAGTCGTGTGGTGGCCACACCTCATTTTTTAATTTTGAAATTATGCACTCCCTGTGTGAACCACCCCGAGCCGCCACTGCTTGATAGATCTTTTTTGTTCGAAGCTTTCATAGTTCACTAAATTTCTGATTATTCTGCTAAAAATTGTCCGGTGTGGTTGTTTAATCTCCATGCTTAACAGTAATTACCTACACAAAGTTCTAAATCTCCCACCAAATTCACTGCACTTTTACATGTCAATAATGACAAAGCTTATTTATTGTCTTGTTTTACACTACCATTTAATTTCATAGCCAACTAATTTCGTATTAGAGTGTAATTTTATTCAAATGTTCATATCTCTCGTATAAATAAAGATTTATTAGGCATGTTGTACATTATTGAAAAGCTATTTTTAAGGACTATCTAACTAATAAAAATTCAATATGGCCGCCATAAGAAAAACAAAAGATAGCGCTAAGAACTTGGAAACAAATGAATATCGGGGGTTAGTGCTAACACCAAAAAAATTGTCTTAAAAAAGTGTCTCAACAATGTTAGAGTTTAAAAGCGATCGCATTAGGCGTTATCGAGTTATTCCAATCGACAAATATTGGTTTTTTCAAAATATTTCAAAATTGTAAATGGTCGGAATGAATTTGAAATGAGATTTCTTGCGAGCATTGAATTCTGCAAAACATTCCCCATTTAACCGTTCCTCTATGTCTTCTAATAACCGATATACCAATGGTGAGCATCGAAATCTGGACATACTGTATAGAGGTAATCGAATTCATTGAAACTAAGGCGATTTCCAGTAAAACTGCTTCATTAACCTTGCTATGATTATAACGTATTCGAAAATTAACCAATAAAACAATTCCTTAACTAATAAGAAATAATAGAAATATACTTATTTTAGAAAATAAAACATATGACAGTGCATATGGCATGCATTAACAATCTACCAGTTGATTAGTTACAGTGTAAGTTGGTCTGTAAGTAAAAATTCTATTCTTTAATGGTCTTGCAAAGTCGTTTCATATAAAGTAAATAGGACAGGTTTAACCTTGGAGATGTAACCTACACGGAAGACCATCAGGTGACAGACCGCCATTTGTAGCTTCGGTTAGAAGAGCCATTCTCCAAGGTTATCCCACCTTATTCCTTGGCTACACCGTACTGACGACGACCAATGAGTCAGAAACACGTGTCTACGGTTGCTCTACAGCGGAATTTACCCGATAATTTTCCTTTTCTTGTATTTTATGTATCCGCGATTAATTCCTTTTTTTGTGATTTTTCTTTCCTGGGTCTCGGATGGCACGCAGGGTGGCATTGTCTTCCTCGTGGCGAGGTTGGATGTGAATCCTCAAAACCGAGGCTCTTCTAACCGAAGCTACAAATGGCGGTCTGTCACCTGATGGTCTTCCGTGTAGCTTACATCTCCAAGGTTATCCCACCTTATTCCTTGGCTACACCGTACTGACGACGACCAATGAGTCAGAAACACGTGTCTACGGTTGCTCTACAGCGGAATTTACCCGATAATTTTCCTTTTCTTGTATTTTATGTATCCGCGATTAATTCCTTTTTTTGTGACCTATGTATATACAGGCTGAGTTTTTTTGAATGTTTAGCATTGGGATCTCAGAAACTACTGGAGATAGAAGAACGCTTAAACGGGGAAAGATGCGCAGTTTTACGAATTTGATTTAAAACTGCTTTTGTTTCTCCGATAACTTTCATGGCTTATTAGATATTCAAAGAAAACTAAATTTTACGTTTTTCTTTAAACATGCTTAGCATCGTTAATAGTAATTTTAGAGAAAAAGTGTTCAGACAAAAGTTTTAGATAATTTTACGCCAAATAAAACTATGTAGCTAATATTTTTTTTTCGTTCGCCATTATCGAGTTATGACACAAACTTGTGTTTTTTTAAATGGAAACCATAGTTGGTTTTGACATCATTAAAAAGCTTATTTTTTGCTGATTACAATGATATAAGGTTTGATATGGTTATTTTAAAAAATAAAGAGGATATAGACATTTTTATGGTTTTTATGGAAAACAATTGAATTTCGAACTGATAAAATACAAACCAAACGAAAACTTATTTTGAAATCTTATGTAGTAATAAAATGAAAACTATAAGAACTTTTATTAAGGGCACACAACATTATTAATGTTCAAAGATACCTCCATTATTATTAATACACAAATTGCATCTCTTCACAACAGAATTTGTAGCATTGCGTACTTTACGCCTACCAATGTTATTAAAAGCAACTAAGACAGCTTGTCTTAAATCGTCGATTGTTTCATATGTTCTTTTGTATACTGTGTCCTTTAGTACACCCCACAAGAAAAAATCCAAAACTGATAAATCAGGGGATCTAGCCGGCCATTCAATGGGTGCATTTCGTACTATCCATTGATTACGGAAGTTCAAATTTAAATAATTTATAACATTCAGTTGATTGTGCGGAGGCGCTCCGTTATGTTGAAACCATTGCATTGCTCGGGTTCTTAAATTTAAATTATCTAACATTTCCTCGAAATCTTGTAAAAAATTAAGATAACGATTGCCAGTTAGTGATCCATCAAAAATAAAAGGAGGAAGAACAGTTGATCCTATAACACCACCCCAAACATTAAACCCAAATTTAATTTGTGGTCTCCTATGTTCAACGTGAAGCGGATTTGTTTGAGACCATATTATGTGCTCATTGTGCCTATTAAACATTCCACAATTTGTGAAACGAAATTCATCAGTCCATAATATTTTCATTGAGCAGTGTGGATCGTTTTGACACTGATCTTTAAACCATCTACAAAAAGCTATTCGTCTGATGTTATCACCTTCATGTAAAGTTTGTGATACTGATAATTTGTAGGGACGAAATTTATGCTTCTTCAACACTCTGACAATAGTGCGTTGAGAGGAGCCCATTTCTGTTAAAATTTGTCGGGTCGATATAGATGGATTCTGAGCGACACATGCTAATATGTTTATTTCTCTATCTTCATCCATCCCTTTTTTTGATTTTGGTTTAACGAACGAACCATAATCTGCTAAATTATCCCATAATCTCTTAAAAGTAGGTAGCCACGGCTGACATCGATCAAAATAATTTTTAAAATAAACTTCAGCAGCTCTAGTAGAATTTCTCTGGCACTGAATGTAACATTCAACCATATCACGCTTTTCTACGTTAGAAAATTCTAGTTTTAGTTAATTGTCAAACATTGACAATTAACTATTAATTAATTTAATTGTAACCTAACTATAAGCGGTGTAAACGGCCGTTAATCATAAGTTTGCATTGGCTATGGAATTTTCTAACGTAGAAAAGCGTGATATGGTTGAATGTTACATTCAGTGCCAGAGAAATTCTACTAGAGCTGCTGAAGTTTATTTTAAAAATTATTTTGATCGATGTCAGCCGTGGCTACCTACTTTTAAGAGATTATGGGATAATTTAGCAGATTATGGTTCGTTCGTTAAACCAAAATCAAAAAAAGGGATGGATGAAGATAGAGAAATAAACATATTAGCATGTGTCGCTCAGAATCCATCTATATCGACCCGACAAATTTTAACAGAAATGGGCTCCTCTCAACGCACTATTGTCAGAGTGTTGAAGAAGCATAAATTTCGTCCCTACAAATTATCAGTATCACAAACTTTACATGAAGGTGATAACATCAGACGAATAGCTTTTTGTAGATGGTTTAAAGATCAGTGTCAAAACGATCCACACTGCTCAATGAAAATATTATGGACTGATGAATTTCGTTTCACAAATTGTGGAATGTTTAATAGGCACAATGAGCACATAATATGGTCTCAAACAAATCCGCTTCACGTTGAACATAGGAGACCACAAATTAAATTTGGGTTTAATGTTTGGGGTGGTGTTATAGGATCAACTGTTCTTCCTCCTTTTATTTTTGATGGATCACTAACTGGCAATCGTTATCTTAATTTTTTACAAGATTTCGAGGAAATGTTAGATAATTTAAATTTAAGAACCCGAGCAATGCAATGGTTTCAACATAACGGAGCGCCTCCGCACAATCAACTGAATGTTATAAATTATTTAAATTTGAACTTCCGTAATCAATGGATAGTACGAAATGCACCCATTGAATGGCCGGCTAGATCCCCTGATTTATCAGTTTTGGATTTTTTCTTGTGGGGTGTACTAAAGGACACAGTATACAAAAGAACATATGAAACAATCGACGATTTAAGACAAGCTGTCTTAGTTGCTTTTAATAACATTGGTAGGCGTAAAGTACGCAATGCTACAAATTCTGTTGTGAAGAGATGCAATTTGTGTATTAATAATAATGGAGGTATCTTTGAACATTAATAATGTTGTGTGTCCTTAATAAAAGTTCTTATAGTTTTCATTTTATTACTACATAAGATTTCAAAATAAGTTTTCGTTTGGTTTGTATTTTATCAGTTCGAAATTCAATTGTTTTCCATAAAAACCATAAAAATGTCTATATCCTCTTTATTTTTTAAAATAACCATATCAAACCTTATATCATTGTAATCAGCAAAAAATAAGCTTTTTAATGATGTCAAAACCAACTATGGTTTCCATTTAAAAAAACACAAGTTTGTGTCATAACTCGATAATGGCGAACGAAAAAAAAATATTAGCTACATAGTTTTATTTGGCGTAAAATTATCTAAAACTTTTGTCTGAACACTTTTTCTCTAAAATTACTATTAACGATGCTAAGCATGTTTAAAGAAAAACGTAAAATTTAGTTTTCTTTGAATATCTAATAAGCCATGAAAGTTATCGGAGAAACAAAAGCAGTTTTAAATCAAATTCGTAAAACTGCGCATCTTTCCCCATTTAAGCGTTTTTCTATCTCCAGTAGTTTCTGAGATCCCAATGCTAAACATTCAAAAAAACTCACCCTGTATATATATATGTAAATATATATTAATTTTATTGGACGATTTTTAGGTCGTTATACTAGTTTCAAATAATTTTAAAACTCGCTAATTTGCAGTGTTTGAAAATTACAATTCTCTAATTTTACCACTGACTTTAATTAATTAGGTAATTTTTTAAAAATTACCGACACGGCTGAGATTCGAACTCAGGCATATCGATTACTAGTCGGTTGCTCTACCACCTGAGCTAGCGTCGGTGTCTGACTTCGAATTTCTAAATCGTACTGATATATGTATATCAAGTAACAGATGGAAATGAGAATGTACATATTAAGCACTGAACGTCCATGTGCTTTATATATGTAATATTAAATTTTTATTGACCTTTAATTCATATATGTAAATATATATTAACTTTATTGGACGATTTTTAGTCCAATAAAATTAATATAATTATTATTATTATGGATAACCGAAAATACCGCAATTTCCATTTTTTAAGAGTACCTCGAAAAGTTTACAGTTAATGACAAATCTGGAAATGATATCAAATACTACTTCAATTTCTGAGCAAATTTGCTAATTTAACCGACCGATCTGGATCATTAAATATTAACAGAATTATCCATACACTCCATACAGAGAGATAGAAAATTGGCATCCCGTATATGTCGCTATTTGTAGTTGACGAGAATGTGTGATTTATAATGCAGGGGGAAAACTCATATTCTAATCTTAATTCTAATCCATATTGAAATTATTTATTATAACTGAAATAATAGCTGATTCTAATCAATTGTTAGTCAATAACAGTAAAAGATAATTGCACGCACTCAGACTTCATCGCCTTGTAAGAAAACTACAAAGTTCAATCAATCTTCGATTGAAAGATCGGTAGATTAGGTCTTAACAGCGAAGTATGTAGTAGTAGTATAAATGCAAATTATCCAGCAGTTAAAGAGACGATGTAGACTCGTGGGATCCGCACACTTTTAAGATTGAATGAGCCGACAGAGGCGAGATCATTAAAAAAAATCTGGTTTTATTTCAGCGCCCGACGTGCACCAGAAATAGAAGTTAACGGTAAAATAAACACTGATTATTTTACCAACACAAACACACCCGAATCCTTTTATTAAATTCCGTTGCAGGTCATCGTTACCGAATTATTTAGTGGAATGCACGAATGCTGCATGTAGAAAAAATTTACACAAATACCATACGGGTTTTATTTGTTTATTTTCAGAAGGAAACGTTCAATTCCGTTCCTAAAATCATTAATTATTATTACTTTAATTATATATTCACTTCATTGAATAGGATTAAATAAACTGCATTAAATGCAGACAATTTGAAATATGACGACTCTTATTTGCCTTCCATATAAAGTTTGTGAAGGTTCGTTTTACTCAAAATCAATTCTAATGACTGTAGATTTTTTGTTTTATTTGTTCCCATTAAAAAGTAAATTTAAAAATTGAGGTGTGGGCACCACACGACTTATTTTATATATGCGTTCCGAAATGTGTAACAGAAGTTGTGTCAAATTAAACTTTAAATCCTGTATTCGTTAATAAAATAAACATCAAAGTAAAAGTGTTATTTTCGGTCCGAATTTTAAAACTTGTTTTACATGCAGATTGTTCCAAATCTAGCTCTAATTACTTTTGAACTTATAACAAATCTGTATAGAATCTATGATTTGCGAGATATTTGCAAAAAACTGCTATTCGATACGAGCATAAATGTTACGTCCAGTCCGAATTTTGAATTTTTTTATATACCAATTGTTCCAACTCGAGCTGTAAATACTTTTGTACTTCGGATAAATCTGTATAGAATGCATAACTTGCGAGATATTTGCAAAAAAGGATGTGGCGCACCATATAGGTGCAGAAAAGCAGAATTGAAATGTTCTGTCGCATGCGGATACTGCAGTGGGGAATCGTGCGACATTGCGCCGGAATATCACCTCGACGTCGAAAGTGAACATGACAAAGAGATTACGTTAATAGAAGACCATATTTTGTATCCCAGGATTGGACCAAAATGACCAATTCAACCGGGGTTTCTGAAAAAAATAGAGAAAAAATAAAAAAGGACCAAAAAATGTATGTTAACATGTTATATGATATGTAGAATAACATATATATTTATAATATAATCATGAAAAAATATGTAACAAAAAATTTAAATTATTTATAATGATATACATAATCCTTGTAGAGTAGGCCTATTGGGGATGTAACATAAAGAAAAGAACCTTTAACTTTACGTCATGGTAGGGTGGAAAAAAGTTTACAAAATTCTTAAAATTACGTATAATATATTATAATTAGACATTAAAATACGTAATAATATAATGATTATTATTTAGTAATGAATCGCCTGAAATAATACTTGAAAAAACATGCATTTTGACGTTTTATTTGGAAAAGTATAAATTATTGGAGAAATAAAGAATTCTAAGTCCATTCTTTTTTGCTAACAATTTGACTGGAGATAGATACTTGCAATTTCTACACTTCGAATTGATGCCTGCATTAGCTGCATTATTTCCTATTACAAACAGCCCTGACCTACCAAATAATAGTATGTGGTTACAACATGATGGTGCTCCGCCTCATTACGCAATTAATGTGCGACGCTACTTGGACCAAGTTCTCCCAAGAAGATCGATAGGAAGAATAAGTCCGACGGAATGGCCGGCTAGGTTTTCAGATGTAACGCCATTAGATTTCTTTCTATAGGGGACTTGAAAATTAAAGTGCATAAAAATCGACCTAATAATTTAGAAGATCTCAAGCACATAATTTGAAATTAAACTGAATTAATATGAGCTCAAACTTTTCAGAATTGAGTTTTATAATCGTCTTGGTTATTGTCAGATGGTACAGGGTCGTCATTTTGAACACTTAGTGTAAATGTAATTTAAAAAGTGTTATTTCTAGGCTTATTTTTGTGTTTGATGTTATTGTGAGAGTTTTTTCTGGTTAATTAATTTAGTTTTAATGTAATTATTAACTTTGTATGGAGTAGATAGTAAATTTATAGTTCGGGTTTTCAACATTTTTACAATTTTACAATAAAGACGAATCAATCTTTCCATTAAATTTATGTGACTAGATTTGTTTAGTGAATTTTTAATATTATAAGTACTATCAAAATCAATTCAAAAATGATGGGTTGTCATTTAAAAAAGAAAGTCGGCGACGTCATAATATGGAAAACAAATGACGTAAGAAACTCAAAATTCAATGAAAATATTCGCCTTAGTTAAAATCGCTATAACCCCTTCGAGAATTTTTTCAAAAAATAAATATTAATGCCTTTATACATTACTTTATTTCCACATTATATATTACTTCTTTAACAAACACAATTAAGTAAAATAACACCTAATTCTTAAATTACATTATTTTCCTATTGATTATTTGGTACTTGAGGGTGGTTTTCGAACTATTAAGTACGCCCCTTTTAGTTTCATTCGACCAAGGAAAAGGAAGCAGTTCTATTGTCGTTGACGTAATTCAAATGTCTCTCGAATAACACCTAATCGGCTCCAGTGTTGCCAACTATCTTGGAACCGATTATAGTACAGACTGCTAAAAATTATTGTACATTCAAAAAAAATATACATACAAGAAATAAGAAACAAAAATATGTTTCATTTTTATTTTACTTATTACAACTGAACGTAACGAACTAAACAAAACAAGATGCAATACAATTCAATTTTTTTGTGTAAAAACTAAAAGTAAATTTAAAAGCCGACCCAAGTTAGCGATAAAATTAAATCATTAGTTGAAATTAAGTTCTATCTCAGTATCTGAGTCAGACATGTTAGAATCTTCAAACTTATTTTTCTATACATGTACGTACAATTAATTGATTGCAATTTAGATATGTATATGAGTTATTTCTTTTTGCTGTTTTAATCATGTTAACTTTACTAAATACTCTTTCACCCTGGGCATTATAGTGAGGTTTACACAAGAGGTTTAACACAAATTTGGCTAAATTTTTAAATTCAAAAACTTCGCCATCAAAAAATACCTATTTGTTCTTCATTTCTTATTTTCTGTTGTGAAATTGAAGGTAACTTTCTCCATTCGTTATCAATTAGTTATTCTATATCAACTGTATTATAGGTAAGAAATCTTTTAGCATTCTGAAATATTGGAAAGAAACATGGATTTTTATTTCTAAATCTATTAGAATGTGAATTTCATGGAATAAAGTAGTCTAAATTTTTTTAGAAGTGGATCATTAAAACTAAATCTGCTCTTAATTTGTTGACATGCGGAAACCATAAATAATCGACAACGAGTCAGAAAATGTGTAATTAAATGGATATTTTTTTTACTTTTTCGTTCTGAAGAAGGTCCATGACATGTATGCCGAGATATACAGGGTGTCCAGAAACTCCCCTGACAAACGAAGACCGGAGATTCCTCAGATAATTTTAAGACAACTTAACCCAATTCACCCTAGTCCGAAAATGCTTCCTAAGGGAGCTAGAGCTCTTTGAAGATGGCGCCTTGTAATTAGTTTTTTTTTAATATCTCCCGAACGCTTCTATTTAGAAAAACAAAAACTGGTATGCTTATTTATCCTCCAGAGATGAATCAATTCCATCAATTGCGAATTTCTAGTACCGGTCATAGGCGTCCGTTTTTCGTAGGTAAACGGTTATTTTAACTCATAACTTTTTTGTCTTTAACTTTTAAGCATTTGTGACACTAGATTATTAAATTTTCAGGTATTCTAGTACTAAAAGGTACTCTTACTTTAAGTCGGTAGGATACACCGTTTTCTAGAAAAATCGATTTGAAAATATTTCGTTTTTTCGTTATTAAAATTCAATTTATTATTTTTTGCACTAGTTCGCTCTGAACTGCCAACAGAAATAAAACCTACGTTTTTAATTGTCAAATTGTTGTCAGTTCGCGAAGTTTATCTTTTAATTTTTTACTTTGTAGCATTCAAACACAACGATTTCAATTTAAAAAAAAATGGTTTTTACTAATGAAGAATACGCCGATATGCATTTAGTTTATGGCGAAATGAGGTGTAACGCTCGAGCAGCGCAACGTAGATACGCTGAAAAATTTCCCAATCGTCAGCATCCCACTCACTCAACATTTACAGCTCTTCAACAACGATTAAGAGAAACAGGTTCAGTGGTCCCAAAAAAAAATGAAACAGGGAGACATAATGATGTAACAGCAGAACATGAAGATGTTATTTTAATGGAAGTTGAGGAAAATCCAGAAATTAGCGTTCGAAGACTATCTGCCATGTACCCCACAATTTCAAAATCTTCCGTAGGAAATATCTTACACAAAGAAAATTTATATCCTTTTCATTTTACAAAGGTGCAAGCACTGCTAGAAGGAGATTTACCTGCTCGTGTAGAATTCGCTAGATGGTTACAAAATCAGATAAATCAAGATGAAGATTTTTTTAGGTACATTTTGTTTGGTGACGAAGCTTCATTCTCAAAAAATGGAATTTTTAATGTACATAATGCACACTATTATTCGTACGTTGGTGACAATCCCCACGTTGTTCAAGAATTTAAGCATCAGCATAGGTTTAGCATAAACGTCTGGATTGGAGTAGTTGACGATTATCTACTTGGACCTGTGGAATTACCTGCTCGTTTAAATGGTGTTGATTACTTACATTTCCTGCAAAATATTTTACCTGATTTGTTAGATGAGGTGCGTTTAAGTATTCGGCAAAACTTATGGTTTCTACAGGACGGCTGTCCGGCCCACTTTAGCAGGAATGTACGAGATTTTGTAGATAATAACTACGAAGACCATTGGATTGGAAGAGGCGGTCCAATTGCTTGGCCAGCAAGGTCGCCGGATTTGAATCCTTGCGATTATTGTGTTTGGGGATACATAAAAGCATTTGTTTATTCCGTTCCGATAAAAAATCGTGCACAACTCTGGCTAAGGATACAATATGGTTGCAACGAATTTAGAAATAACTTTGGAATTTTTGCAAGAATTCGGCGTTCTCTAAGCAAAAGGGTAAATTTATGCATAGAAACTAATGGTCATCACATCGAGCATCTTTTGTAACTATCTACCTTTGATACTTGTTCTTTTTTTGTTAGTTTCGTTCCATTGTAATAAATACTTTGTTTTTAAAAACCTTCAGCTAAAATTTTGTTTCAAATTGATTTTTGCTTCTTTTCCCAAACTTTCTTTACGAATTGTGTGCTGCATTTATTGAAACAAAAGATGATTTATTAAATTAATTTTCATCCATGCCTTGATAGTTCTAGCCAACTTCGTCACTAAAAATAAGTAGGTACATAATAAATTGAATTATAATGACGAAAAAACGAAAAATTTTCAAATCGATTTTTCTAGAAAACGGTGTATCCTACCGACTTAAAGTAAGAGTACCTTTTAGTACTAAAATACCTGAAAATTTAATAATCTAGTGTCACAAATGCTTAAAAGTTAAAGACAAAAAAGTTATGCGTTAAAATAACCGTTTACCTACCCAAAACGGACGCCTATGACCGGTACTAGAAATTCGCAATTGATGGAATCGATTCATCTCTGGAGGATAAATACGCATACCAGTTTTTGTTTTTCTAAATAGAAACGTTCTGCAGATATTAAAACAAAAACTAATTACAAGGCACCATCTTCAAAGGGCTCTAGCTCCCTTAGGAAGCATTTTCAGACTAGGGTGAATTGGGTTAAATTGTCTTAAAATTATGTGAGGAATCTCCGGTCTTCGTTTGTCAGGAGAGTTTCTGGACAGCCTGTATATTTTTAATGTTTAAAAATGTTGTTTCATTTCGTAAATCCCCGTTACTAATATATTCGAAATATTTGGTGTTTCATGACTTTCACAGTTCCTGTCCAAGGAGTGGCTTTATTTATGAATATTGAAAGAAATATGAAATTATAGTATAATGTGCGTACTATATTCACTTTGAAATTTTATAGTACATCGAGTTGAAATTATAGTACAAATACTATAATTATAGTACGGTTGGCAACACTGATCGGCTCCTATATTTGGACTTATTTATTTTCCATGTGCATACATTTTAAAATATTTTAAATGTGTTGCTGTCGTATATTTTCAAGTTCTTGCATACGCGCAAACTTTCGCATTTTCCGTTGTATGTATTTGGACGTAATAGATTGGAAAGTGTGTTTACCAACAAATCTTGTTTATAAAAAAGATATTCCAGTAAATGCTAGAATCATTACCGTTGCTACTTCCTTTTACGGTTACTCTTTATTACAGCTAACCTAATTAATAAAATCTTTCATTTCGTTTAGGCCATAGGAAAGAAGGAAATGCATATGAATGCGTGTGTAGTTACGAGATACTCATAAATGCGCAGATATAATCATCAAATAAACACAAAACATTTATTTTCAACGGGAACATTTTATTTTGATGATCCATTAAATTAAAATGCAAAATAATTAAAGTTCGTTGACCGCCACACAACAACGGTTAAATTTATATCGAAATGGTCGAATGCGGGTTATGTAATCTGATGTTTACATGTTTATGAATGAAAACGTATTTCACTCTTTATTTCTGATGCATACGTCCAGCAATTGCGATAGAATTATTTTGTTTGTCGATAAACAAGAAGGAAAGTGACTATAATGTACATTAACGTATATTAATCTTTGTTTAAATATTTGTTTAATAATATCTGTCTTAAGATACTTATTGCCACAAGTTAAGCAATACATTAATGGCTTGTTAATTGACGTAAATTATTTGTCTTTTAGTAGATGGTTGTGGTAATTAAGAATAATATAAAATGATGACATTGCATAATTGAACATACATTAAATTCTTTTCTAAAAGTAATATTTGTCTATCAAAAGCTGGCGTATTATAACCACAGTTAGGGAACGTATTTTATTAAAATAATTATTTCTAACAGTTCTTCTCATCTAACGGCGTTAAGATGAAATTAAGCCAATGTACACATTATACACATATTAGATATGGTTCCAGTAGTTTGGGCTATCTTAAGCTTAAAGCTCGCCCATGAGTTTTAAGCTTAAGGCTGTATCATTAAAGTAAAACGATATATAGAAATTAATCAGATCATTTGGACGTAGTTTTCTTTATAGAAAATACCTTTATTCTCACTGCGTGCTGTATATACAAAAAGGTAAACGTTCAAAAAAGTCTGTTTATTATGGCAGGTAATATGCATAGCCGAAAATTATTTTCAACAATACAAAGTTATGTTCTAATGCGATCTATGTAAGATCGAAACAGCTATCTGTACGTTGTTGTTCGAAATGCCAGCTTAGGGTAGATGTGCATTCATACATTTATTCATATACGAATTAATTCGTGTATGCGTACTTTGAGTGATATATACAGCATGTGTCAATTTTCATTAGCCATAGGCGATTAATCCACACAATACGTGGCAACATAGAACCCCTTCTTTCCTTTCCAATGCCAGCACGACCGATGCATGCTCGTAAATACAAGTTAGCGTGGTTAGCAGTATCTATACGACCGCCGTCTTAGGTATTTGTAATGCGTTCAGAAATAATATTTACGAATTGCAAGGATTTGTTTTTCTTTTTCCTTTCAGTAAATGCAGAGAATTATTAAGCTGCGTTCACGCTGCATGACACAAACAAAAGCGTAATTCTAATAAAATTAAAAATAAGGTAAATAAAAAAGGATTCTGAAAATAATAATAAACTACTAGATCAGGAGATCGCGGCGGCCATTTGATGTTTCCCGTTCCAGTATAAGACGGCTTTTATTGCAGACTAGATGGCAACGTGTTCGCAGCTAAATATTGAATGTAAAATCTGGTGGAGAGAAGTGGGAAGATCGGAGAAAATCGTTGTGATGTCGATTGTTGCCGGGATTGGTGACGGACAGTAGGGGTGCCATGTTGTCACGCATTACTTGTATACGTATAAATCGCACGTAAACATTGAATCCCTATACCTAATGAAAATTGACACATACGGTATATAAAGTAGTAATGTCTTACATGTTGTTGGTGCGAAATTCAGTAAGTAATTCAAAAATGGGACTTTATTTCATAAAAAATTGACATTTGGACAAAAATGTGTCGTGTAATTTTAATCCAGTTTTCTGCATATATAATAATTAGTAATTGCAAAAAATAAAATATGCTTGTATTAGGACCTTTTATTATAAACAATAATACCAAAAATTGTATTTATCTAATACGTCGTTTTCTAGAAATATAAATTTATAAAAACAATGAATTTTTCAGAGAAATGGTAATAAGTCGAAAACTTTCAATTTTAGGCATATACTATCTTATAATTTTTGAGTGAGAATTACACAGGGAATACAAAAATAATATACAGGTTGTTCCATTTAAAAAACTGTAACTATGGTCAGCCACCAAGTTTTGGAACATTCTGTACAAAAAGTGATCCTATCTGCCTAGAGTGATGACTCGTCCTCTAAATATATCTATATATCATTATAAATGTGTAGTCCGTACTCATAGTTGCAGCTTTCATTGACAAACCAGTCATACCTACTGGCTATATTTATTGAGTAAATAATTATTTTTTCATGGCTAAATTATTTCAAATTTCAGTACATATTTATATTTCGACGATAATTAGTATTTTTTATAATTTCATTTTTTTAAATTTGTTACAGATGGAATTATTAAGCTCATTAATTAAAGTAATCGACACAATGGACGTGACAACGTTCTTGTTTTTTGGATTATTTTTCGTAATCATGGGTTACCGTCCTCCTTGGTGGATAAAGAAACAACTAAAGAACCATTCCAATTCAGTATCAGACATACCTGGTCCCTTGCCTTTACCAATATTAGGCACTAGTTGGACTTTCTCTTGGATCGGTGGATATACATTATCTAAGGTGCACGAGTTCTATGAAGACATGTTTAAGCGATATGGACCTGTTATTAAGGAAGAAGCACTTTGGAATATACCCGTCGTTAGTATAGTTAGTAAAAGTGATATAGAGACAGTTTTGAAGTCAGCCGGAAGATATCCTATTAGACCACCGACTGAAGCTATAGCGTATTACAGACGAAGCAAACCAGAAAGATATGCTAGCACTGGACTTATTAATGAACAAGGTAATACAGATATATATGGTAAACGTGTTTACATAATATCTATTTTGACTAAAATATTTCTTTTGATAGGTACAATAAAGATTCCCATGAAAGGAAATATATCTGAATTAAATAAGAAGAAGTACGTTTTAAAAAAGTAAACGTTTCAGCGTTTTAGACATAAAGTATTTGAAGTAACTGAGATTGAAAAATTTTCAATACACATGTTTTAAATAAACAAATATCAAAATTCTTGATAAATTGGGTAACACAAACACATAGTTTCTGTTTCCGCTCCTAAAAGTTTATCATGTAGACTTTTTGTTGTCCTTTTCATTCTAATATTACTCGTTTTAGTACAAAATCAGTCCTTCTATTATACGGTTGTAATAAATTTCCTTCAAATACCCCTTCGCTTCTTTAGTAATTTTTGAAAACACTTGCTCAACCATATTCAGAATCAAACAAGAATTACTGACGTTGATCCCAGATTTCAGCTTTGCAGACACTGTTTATTTTTCTAACTTCCCTTACTTCTATTTCTTATCTAATACTAGCATTTCTTCACGTTCATTTTAGTGGTTTGTGGCATAAATAAGTATTATTCGACATTTCAGGCATTGGGAAAATTGCATTACCTGAATGAATTAGACGATTCTAGAATCTGAAAAAGACACACTTATCAAATAAAGCGGAAAATTCACTACTACTGTATGATGGAAGAAACTAGTAACAGTAGTAAAAAGAAAGTAGTAGTAATAAGGGCGACGAAGTCTTTACATCATAAGTTTTCACGAGCGGATATAGAAACTATGTATTTGTGTCACTCGTTTTTTTCAAGGATTTTGATATTACTGAAATGTTTTTTTTTGAAAATTTTCAATATTATTTACGTCATATACGTATAGAGTTTCTTTTCAAGAAACCAAACTGACTAGGATATCCACGATATCCACGTTATAGTGCATTTTCAACGTAGCTTTTGCTTTAGTTACAATAATATTAGGTAGTCTTTTATATTGTAGGTCTTGTGAGCTTAATATGCCATCTGTTGCTTTTTTAGGTATCCTATATTTATCGTTATGCATGAATCCAATAAGTTTCTTGCTAATATGTTTGGGATTTTCCCTTCCCCCTGTTATTATTCTCATTTATTAATTAACTCTCGCTGTGGTTAATTATTATATACCGGGTGTCCCAGCAGAGCGGTAAAGTTCATTATTGGTATCTAATAATGTAGATAGCAAATAACTTTTAATACAAAAATTGTAAATAGTCATAAGCTCTACAATTTAAAAATATTTTCATTTATACAGAGTGTTCGACAACGACGAACCAACACAAACTTATGTTTTTTTTTTAATGGAATGCTATGCATTTTTCACATTTTATGATAGCCCCTAAAGGGCTGATTAAACTGACATCAATATTTGTCGATTTTCAACTGTTTCTGAGATATGGCGGTTTTCGTTAAAAATTGTACAACATTTGAAAAGTTGGTATGAAATAACGATTGATGATGAAATACCTATTATGGGCTCAAATAGTAGAGATATCTTTTCAGTACGTGAAATGTTTATTTCGACATATCTAGGCATGTTCTTTAGAATTACATACCATTCGCTAAATTTAAAAATTCTAATGAAAATTAAATGGAACATCCTGTATATTTATATGTCTAAGTCAAAGTACTTAAAATTTACTAATTAAAAATATCTACTTCCACCTGTGGGCGATATTACAAAAGTTATAGGATATTATATCGGAATAAACCCGATTACGATTTAAAAATATGAGTTGCCGTGACTTAATTACACATAGCATAATTAACATTAATCGAAAAAAGTGGCTTCTAATATTTTCTTTTACAAATATGTAGTTTTTATTAAAATTTTAAAACTCATTAAATGAAAAGTTTGGAAGTTCATGAATTAACAATAATTAAAATATTGCAGTCGCTCTGTGTCAAAAAATTGTTTATCATCATACTTAAGACTAAATTTTCAATTACTTTAAAATTGAAAAAGTTATACTTAGATTTATAACTTCACTTGAAAAGCAAACCGTCAATACAAGTATTTAAATGTACGTTATTGAAAACTTCTATAACTTTCGCAATATCTTGAAGAACATAATATAAGTTACTATTTGCAAGCATCGCAGTAATTATAAGTTATCATATAACAAATGAAAAAATCTTCTTTACGGTTCTCTTAATAAAGTTTTTGCTAACATCAAGGACTCTTAGAAAGTTTACGCACGTTTGTATGAGGATTTTCTTGAACGCATAAGAAAAGATCCTTATGTGCATCTGCGTTTTCTATGGCAGCAGTAACACGACTCATTTTTCATACGGAATACTGCCAGTTTTTTCAAATCATTAACAGTTTTTGAAAAGCATTCATCGATGGCAGTCCAATATTTGGATATTTTTAGTTGTATATCTTTGTGCCAGCAAACAATCACTTTCCCCCAAAAACATA
This sequence comes from Amphimallon solstitiale, assembly GCA_963170755.1. Lineage (NCBI taxonomy): Eukaryota > Metazoa > Arthropoda > Insecta > Coleoptera > Scarabaeidae > Amphimallon > Amphimallon solstitiale. The sequence goes on from OY720681.1 coordinate 96,428,175, forward strand.
GACCATATCTATTAATTCCAATTTTAAATATTTCGTTTTGCAGTTAACTTAAGTTCATGTACTTACTTCCCTTTAAACTGAAGCTATAAATCCAAGTTTAACGCTTAAACAATTTTTGATATATAGCGTCTGCGATATTTTTTATATCACTGCTAATTTATGAACTTCCAAACTTTTCATGAGTTTTAAATTTCTAATAAATATTACTTATTTGTAAAAGGAAAATAAAAGTAACTCTTTTCGATTAATTTTAATTATAGTCGTAGTGCAAGTCATGGCAACACATATCTCGCCATATCTCAGAAACAGTTGAAAATCGACAAATACAAATTGATGTCAGTTTAATCAGCCACTCAAAGGCTATCATAAAATGTAAAAAAATGAGTTTGTGTTGGTTCGTCGTTGTCGAATACTCTGTGTGAATGAAAATATTTTTAAATTGTAGAGCTTATGATTATGTACAATTCTATACCAAAAATATTCGCTATCTACATTATTAGATACCAACAATGGACTTTACCGCTCCGCTGGGACACCCGGTATATTATTTTTTGCTTCTGTCTTTTATTTGGTCAGTTACTAATTTTGGTTATTGCAATTTTTGTCGACAACTTCTCTTGGTTGTCTATGTGGAGTGGGAGATCGGCGTATGCTATTCGACTTATTTGAATGTTAACCGTCTAAAGTTGAACACGGAGTGATTGAATTCGTTATCATTAAGCTTGTACAATATTTTTATGGCATGTAACTATACTTTAATTGAGGACTCAACCGCACGTCTTAATCTTGGTATTGTTTGGAATAATTAATTTATTGGTTAATGAGTGCCCCCTAATGGGATGTTGTCGATTTGTGATTTTGGTACTGCGAAGAATATACCCGGTCAAGTTCAGTTTAGTACCACGTGTGTGGATTTTCATAGTAATCCTCAGTGCTAATTATTTTTATCTCCTTCTTAGTGTCTTATTATTACGTATCATACTACCCATTTGATACAAGTTCAATTTTTAAGAATGTCAGTGAAACGTTTCACCTTTCCTTCAGTTGCCTCTATCTTGCACGCAAACTATCTGTATATGCCCTAGAAGGCGAAGGTGGAATATCCACGCATATAGGTCACAACTGTTTGTGTCTGTTATATCAATGGAAACGAATTAGATTGTATTGTGAAATGTTAGATTATTGTATCCGTCAAGTAGGGTTCCTTTTTTTCTATTATTCTTTGATTGTTACAAGATGAATATTGAGTGTAAATAATTTAAGGAATTGTATTTATCTTTTAAGAGAACATTATATAATTATTTCAACTCTGTGAGAGTGTTTAAATTAGGGTTAACTTGGTGTACAGTATTTTAAACTTAGTTAGGAAAAATTAGACTTCCCAGGGTGTTTATTTACTCCATTTCTTTTTTGGTTGCGGACAATGTTCACTTAAAGGTCCATTTTTTTAAAACCTATTTTGCTCTTTGGTATCAGACAGTCTTAGCCGGATTGTACTGGTTAATTTATATTTCTTGTTTTCATTCCTTCATAATTTTAGTTATCGAAGATACATTGACTAACACAGCCGTACATTAATCGTAACATAGATCAGATTAGAAGTTGTAAAATTAAATTTAAATGAACGCAGCAGCGTACAAAATTAACTAAATATTACAGCTAATCTTGTACTTATTACAATTACAAATTTACTTAGGATGTGTTATCCTACGTAAATTTGTAATTGTAATAAGTACAAGATTAGCTGTAATATTTACTTAATTTTGGACGCTGCTGCGCTCATTTAAATTTAATTTTACAACTTCTAATCTGATCTATGTTACGATTCATGTACGGCTAACACGATCTCCTTACGTCTCGTCTATTGATTTACAACTCATCAGTTTTGTCAAGAATCATTAAGGATAGCCTTATTAAATTTACCTAGATTTTAGAATTCTAATTTATCTTAGTTTTAATTAGTAACTTACCGCATAATTTAAATTTTCTTTTGCTACAACCTCATCGCAGGTTTTAAAATATATTAATTATTTAATCCTTTCACATTTGTTTTTATTGACTTAATAGTATCATCAAACTTGTTCCTTACTTATTATTTTTCTATTTAATTGTCTATACAGCAAGAGCGCGCGAGGTATGATCACCCGATGGTATACGTAAACTCGCATCTAAACGTGGTCCGATAATACATATTAGAGTAACGGCACAACATACTAGCATTGCCTGCTCATATTCGAACTCATAGTGATCTGATTATTTTTTTGCAGATTGACAAAAAGAACAAATTAAATTTTCTCTTTAAGTGATGACGATTGCTTAGATAACTAAGTCGATAATAACGCGAAGATTGTAATACTTATAACGTAATTATGATTATCCTTATGAAATTAAATAATAATGTAGTTGTGTACAAAGTTATAGCAGTACAACTGGGTTTTAGAATGAAATAAAAACAATCCGCCTGAAACATCTGCAGAATAAACTAAGATGTCTAGAGAAAAATAAATAAATAGAAATTTCATGGTAAAAAAAAAACTATAAATAAGTATAACAGGAATACCATAAAATAACATAAAAACGACCCTTGAAATAGAAATTAAAATTAGAGATTCTCTCCAGTAAATATAACGAAATAACAACTCTGCAAAAATAAATCTATATATCTATATCTGGCGAACACAGCTAGCGGAGATCATTTGCCGAATATACGTCCGAAGAATATCGACTGATATCGGGTGATCATACCCCGCGCGCTCAAGCTGTATATTATAGTTACGCTCCCACTAGAGTTGGAATCAATGAACGTTGTTGATCGATTAACTGGACTATCTACCTGAGATTTTCTCCCGCATTCTATTTTCCTTGAGAGCCTCCCGATCAGGTGATCAATCAGAAGTCTGCTTTTTAATTACGGGGTGGCGCCCTATATATAGTCCATTCTTGACAGATTTTGTTGGACTCACGACCGTCTCCACTAGAGTTAAGCGGCGATAGAACTATCTGTATTTAAGACCAGGTGCAGGGGGAAATTTACGGTAAGACGTTGAGTGTTTTCACTGTGGCAGGTATATCACAGTAATTTAGGGATTACGTAAGAGTAATTAACTCTTACGTAACCCCTTAACTCTACTGAGAGGTTTGAGTGCTGAATTTTTAAAATGTGGGAGGGGTTGTAAAAAATAGATGAACTTTAAGTAGCTTAGAGGGTGCAACAATGCAATAACTCCAGCGTGAAGAAGAGGTGAAAAATACACCTTCATCGAATAAGATCAATTGGTAAGAATATGCCAATAATTATGAGTACAACTACATGCCTAATTGCCTTGTGTGATAGCCTTTAGGTCGCTACTGGGAGCAATACTAATACAACTTCAACATATACAAAACACATAATTGTTTTTCTAACAAAATGCAAGTTATTATTATTTCTCATGATTGATTTTCTTTACAGGTGAGTCGTGGCAGTATCTACGTACAAACCTCACTAAAGACTTAACAAGTCCTCAAACTATAGCGAATTTTATACCTCAAGTTAATGAAATATCTGAGGATTTAACAGCACTTATTAAATGTATTCGCAATAAAGACAACGTGGTATCTGATTTTGAGCTTTTGTCACAACGTCTGGCTCTAGAAGTCACGTGTACTTTAGTGCTGGGACGACGAATGGGACTCCTTCTACCAGATGGGGAAACGGATATAGCTCGAAGACTACGTATAGCCGTTCATCATCACTTTCTATCTTGTCGAGATACATACTATGGTCTTCCGCTATGGAAATTATTGCCGACACGTTCGTACAAAAATCTAATTGAGAGCGAGAATAATGTATATAACTTGGCAATGGAATTAGTGGAAACAGCAAGTGAATCGACTAAAGAGAGCGTTATTTTCGAATCGATATTGAATGCGCAAATTGATGAGCGTGAAAAGACGGCCGCAATAGTTGATTTTATAGCATCAGGTATTTACACGTTAGGTAGCACATTGGTCTTCTTGTTATCTTTAGTGAGCAAACGTAAAGATATACAAGAGAAAATAGTTCACGAGGAAGATTATGAATATACAAAAGCTTGTATTAAGGAAACATTTAGGTTGTTACCGACCGCTAATTGTCTGGCAAGAGTTACTGACAAGGATTTGGAATTATCGGGATACAAAATCGAAGCTGGTAGTGTGGTAGTTTGTCAGACAGGATTAGCGTGTAGGGATGCTGATAATTTCCCAAATCCTAATGATTTTGTACCAGAACGGTGGATGGGAGAACAAAGACCACAAACATTAGCGAGCTCAACATTTCTTCTCCTGCCATTTGGTTGCGGCAGGCGAATTTGTCCAGGGAAAAGATTCATTGAACAAAGTCTTCCTGTCCTAATCAAGCACCTAGTAAAGAATTTCGTAATTAGCATGGAAAAAGACGTTGATGTGATATGCGAATTTATAATGGCACCTAAAGGACCTGTACAAATAAATTTTGAAGATCGTTATTAGTTTTTAAATGTTTTACTCTTTAAATAACACTATTATCAGGGCCGTGTCTAATCTAGTACACGGGGCAATATTTTAATGAGAACAGATTAACGCCCCATTTTTATATTATTGACGCAAATTCGTACAAAGGGGTTACGCATCCCAGCAATCCATACCTCAGACGCAGCTCTGTTTATTGTAGCGATGATTAAATAAAGTCTTATACGACTATATATATATATATATATATATATATATATATATATATATATACATCAACCCTTCATTATTCTGAATGACCACAGATAGAGCTTATGTATCTATAGTAGCTGACAAATATGAACGCCAACAATTGTATTACTGGTATTAAATCATAAGAGCTAATTAAATAAATTAACAAACTTTTTCTCTTCCAGACCAATATTCTATTTTAAGTATTCATTCATTATAAGGAGAATATTCTTTATCTGCTTCAGCATCTTACCTTGTACATTTTTCATCATTGGTTGGATTCTTTTCTCACTGATCCGGTGACTTTTGGATATCAATTAAATATATCTTTACCATCTTAGTAAGTCGGCTTATTTAATTATTTTATTTCATCTACATTTTCCTTATGGGTCAAGATATTTTTGCAAATAATTCTTTTAATTATAATTTAAGGTAGATACCATAAAGGTTCCTAAAGATCTTAGTTCTTCAATATCTCTAGAGAATTTTTGGTGATAGATCTGAACTATCTGAATTATTATTACATAATTATTATATTATTATTACATAATTATTATATGGAAGAAATTTATTTCATATTTTCTTATATTTTTCCTTAAGTCTGAGTATCGTTTAAGTTGTGTTAATGTTCCTCACTATTTCTTAAGTTCATAGAGCTTGATTTATCTATATAAAACAAAGTTTCTGTAAAAAAATTAATTAATCTAAATTTTTTCATTTATTTGTTTGAATATTTAACCTATTAAAGTACCTCGGAGCAAATAATATAATCAATACAGCGATTAATACTGAAAAGCACATTTAAGGAATGAATTCTAATAAAATAACATTGGTTAATGTTTGCAATATTATATATCATTTTATAAATGATTTTCTATAATTTAAGGTAGATACCATATAACGTTCCTAAAGTTATTAGTGCTTCAATGTCTCTAGAGAATTTTTAGTGATGGATCTGAACTATCTGAATTAATATCATTATTACATAATTATTAAATGGAAGGAATTTATTTAATATTTTCTTATATTTTTCCTTGAGTCTGAGTATCGTTTAAGTTGTGTTAATGTTCCTCACTATTTCTAAAGTTCATAGAGCTTCTTTCTTAATACTTGATCTATATAAAATAAAAAAATCGACTAACCTAAATTTATTCATGTATTTTATTAAAGAAATTATATAACACAGCAATTAATACTGAAAAGCATATTTAACGAAAGAATTCTAATAAAATAGCATTGGTTAAGGTTTGCAATATTTCTTGAACTATCGAATGTTACCAATTCTATTCGTTTTTTCACGTTTTTAGTTTCTTTATAAACGAAGTACCAAAAACAGGTTAATGTTGCCATAACACTAATACAATAGAAATTGTCGGAAGTTTCTCTGATTTCCTACAGAAAAAAAGGATAAGTAATGGTGATCCAAAACAATCTTTACTCATTATTGTTGAAAGAATATGGAAAATTAAATTTGGCTATCTACAGCTCCTAACCAATTTTTATTAGCTCAACTGTAGTAAAAATACCGAAATGTAATTTAACCACATATTTGTGAATAAGAAATTATTCCCTTGAAGAAAAGTACCTATATGTATTCTACCTTGTTGATAAAGTCCTTATATTCAATTTTACCCAGAGTTCCCTGAAACACCACAGTCTAAAGTATGGGCAAGACCATATTATAGACAAATCTTTCTATGTAACCAAAATTACCACTTAGCTCATTTCTGACATCGAGTTGGTCGTATAGACTTCATTTTACTTCGACTGCAATGTAATAATTATATAATAAGGTTGTGTTAAACAGGCTGTGTTTTTACAAATAAGATAGGTGATTTCTGATGTACAACTAAAATATAGATGATGTAAATAGAATGAAGAAATATTTTTTTAATATAATTAATGGTGTTGTTTTATATATAGTATTAATAAAAAAAAATTCTATTCGTTAGTTGCCTTAATCTATCCTATGCTGTATCCTATAACGTATACGTTACAAAAATATCTTGAACAAATATGTGTGTTAAGTAAATGTATGTATACTATAGAGGATTACGAGTTTTTTTTTTACCTGAGTTATAAGTCGACGAATATTTGTTCAAAAATAATGAAAAGGCCATTAATCTGATTTTCTTGTTGAAAAAAGTCACCCACAAACAAAAAATTTGGTTTGACCAATATACCTAAGCATAGGATAAGGAATTAAACAATTTTACGATAGATGTTTTTGAAGACAAATTTTTGTATTTAGAGAGTACTTATGCAGTTTTTAATCATTTAATCGTCTCTTTTTACGACACATACCACACTATAAATTACAAAATTAAATATCATTTGCACAAGTAGTACAAGCTATTGTATATAACAAACAAAAATGCGGAGTATTTAGTCTAAAGCATAATATACAATTCTTATGTTTTGTTAGACAAAATAAATCTAAGCTGAAAGTGCCTTTTTCCAGACGTTGAAGTGTTTTTAAAAACACTTGCCCATTTTATGCACTAATTTGTTCTGAGAATTTCCTGTCTTGATGATTCCTGATTCCAAAACTTTGTCAGTGTGTTTAACGCTTTATTGTGAACCTAGAAGCCGCTACACAGCTTCTTAAAATTATCTGCATTGTAAATTTGGTCGGTAAACCATATGTGAAAGACGAATCTACAAATATCGAGTCGTAAGTCTCTTCTCACTGGTAGAAGACTAAATGCCAAAATAGCTGGTATTCCTTAAATCACTTGAAAAAAAATTAAGAGTAGGTAGAAGTGGTCTTAGTCTATCCCTAAATTCGAAATCCAAATGCCGGTACAATTTAGTTCCTGCCAAAAAAAATTTCGAATATGGTTTAACTGCGAAGAAAAAGAGTGTGTGAAGTTAGCCCCCCTTTTTTCGAATATCGGAAATCTGACGGTTGTTCCAGGTTGTTCTAGGTTTGTTCTAAATTGTTCCAAAGTATTTCAAAAAAAAAGTCAAAATTGGCCGAGATAATTGAAAAAAACGACTTTTTCACCCAGCCCCCCTTTTTTCGAAAATTGAAATTCTGAAGGTTGTTCCAGGTTGTTCTAGTTGTTCTAAACATTGTTCCAAAGAACCTCGAAAAAAAAATCAAAATTGGCCGAGATAATCGGAAAAAACGAGTTTTTGCCAGCCCCCCTTTTCTTGAAAATTGTAATTCTGATGATTGTTCTAGGTTGCTCTAGGTTTGTTCTAAATTGTTCCAAAGTATTTCATAGAAAAAATCAAAATCAGACGAGAAAATGGGAAAAAACCAAAGCCAAAAGTATGAAGTCGGACCCAGTTTTTGCAAAAATTAAAATTTTGACGGTTGTTCTAGGTTGTTCTAGGTTTGTTCTAAACATTGTTCGAATACGTCAAAACCGTATCTCTTATATATCAAAAGATATGGCAAAAAAACCAAATCCAAAAGTGTGAAGTTAGCCCCCCTTTTATCGAAAATCTAACTTCTGACGGTTGTTCCAGGTTGCTCTAAGGGTGTTCTCAATTGTTCCAAAGTATTTCAAAAAATAAATCATAATTGGCCGAAAAAACGGCAAAAAACTTTTTTTTTCTGGCGGCCCATTTTTCGAAAATCGAAATTCTGACGGTTGTTCTGGGTTGTTCTAAGTTTGTTTTAAATTGTTCCAAAGGATTTCAAAGAAAAAATCATAATTGGCCGAGATAATAGAAAAAAACCATTTTCCCACGGACCCCCTTTTTGCGAAAATTCAAATTCTGAGGGTTGTTCCAGGTTGTTCTAGATTTGTTCTAAACATTATTCTTATACATCAGAACCGTATCTCTTATATTTCAAAAGATATTGCAAAAAAACGTTTTTAAAAAAAGTGTGAAGTTAGCCCCCCTTTTTTCGAAAATCTAACTTCTGACGGTTGTTCCAGGTTGCTCTAGGTGTGTTCTCAATTGTTCCAAAGTATTTCAAAAAATAAATCATAATTGGCCGAAAAAACGGCAAAAAACTTTTTTTTTCTGGCGGCCCATTTTTCGAAAATCGAAATTCTGACGGTTGTTCTGGGTTGTTCTAAGTTTGTTTTAAATTGTTCCAAAGGATCTCAAAGAAAAAATCATAATTGGCCGAGATAATAGAAAAAAACGATTTTCCCACGGACCCCCTTTTTGCGAAAATTCAAATTCTGAGGGTTGTTCCAGGTTGTTCTAGATTTGTTCTCAACATTATTCTTATACATCAGAACCGTATCTCTTATATTTCAAAAGATATTGCAAAAAAACGTTTTTAAAAAAGTGTGAAGTTAGCCCCCCTTTTTTCGAAAATCTAACTTCTGACGGTTGTTCCAGGTTACTCTAGGTGTGTTCTCAATTGTTCCAAAGTATTTCAAAAAATAAATCATAATTGGCCGAAAAAACGGCAAAAAAGTTTTTTTTTCTGGCGGCCCATTTTCCGAAAATCGAAATTCTGACGGTTGTTCTGGGTTGTTCTAAGTTTGTTTTAAATTGTTCCAAAGGATTTCAAAAAATAAATCATAATTGGCCGAAAAAACGGCAAAAAACAATTTTTTTCTGGCGCCCCTTTTTTTCGAAAATCGAAATTTTGACGGTTGTTCTAGGTTGTTCTAAATTGTTCCAAAGGATTACAAAGAAAAAATCGAAATTGCCCAAGATAATAGGTAAATCGATTTTACCTATTATCTATATTTTAAAATGAATAATAATATTCATTTGTGATTCAGAATAAAGCAGAAGCAGTAAATATACATATATTTTCCCAAGTAATATAATTCATTTGTTTGAAAACAATATTGTTACTAAATGCTGATGCTCCTAACATAAAATAATATTAGAACAGTGACGTTAGTTACATTATTAATGTAGATTAAAAACTACCTCATAAACATATTGAGAATGATTATACCTTGCTCATAAAAAGATTAGTGTTTTTCTCATGAGCTGCTAGGTTGATGTTTCTTTGTTTATTTTTATTAGAGTTCATGCTTTAGTTTATCCCTAAAATCTAAAATATATATTTTTTCTGTAAAATTTATTTATTGATATTATTATATTATTTGATAACATTGACATAAATAATATATTTTTTTATCAATTTGGTATTGTAAAACAGCCTTTCCCAAATCGGCTACTCTTTGACGGATATACTATCTTATATTATCTAAATAGGTACCTATATAATATTTTTTCCAAATAAAGTAATAGTAGCCTTTGAATCGTTTTAGTGAGAAAATTAGACAGCATATTTCAACATGTTTACGAAGAGGGGCTACAAAAAATAAGCATACTTGATAGGAATGTCTACACGTGCTTGCATTCCCGGAGCAAAAACCATGAAAAAAAGTGGCCAGACCACGGCTAGACAAAATAACGTTGTAGTGGTTTACTATAATTAAAATTTTCAAACTTCGAAATCAGTATTTTATTTTTATTATTACTAGACAAAATAAAATAACAAAGGGAGCCTGATAGACTTCCCCATTTTGTTTGATTTTAGTTGGGTACCCATATCCAGCGCTTTTTTTTTTTGAAATACTTTGAAACTGTAAGAATTTCGATTTTTAAGAAATAGGGACTGGGGAAAAATATCGTTTTTTCATAACCGGTTTTGATTTTTTCTTTGAAATAGTTCATCAGCATTTGGTAACAATATCGTTTTGTAATAAATGAACATTATATTTCTTGCGAAAATATATATTTATTGCTATATTAGATGTTTATTTCTTTAAATAGAACTGCAACATACAAAAACTTCCTTCAACACAGTAATGTTCGGAAAGTGCATTCCGCCCATTGTAAAATCGTTTTTTCCTATTATCTCCGCCAATTATGATTTATTTTTTGAAATACTTTGGAACAATTGAGAACACACTTAGAGCAACCTGGAAAAACCGTCAGAAGTTAGATTTTCGAAAAAAGGGGGGATAACTTCACACTTTTTGAAAAAAGTTTTTTGCAATATCTTTTGAAATATAAGAGATACGGTTCTGATGTATAAGAATAATGTTTAGAACAAATCTAGAACAACCTGGAACAACCCTCAGAATTTCAATTTTCGCAAAGAGGGGGTCCGTGGGAAAATCATTTTTTTCTATTATCTCGGCCAATTATGATTTTTCTTTGAAATCCTTTGGAACAATTTTAAACGAACTTAGAACAACCTAGAACAACCGTCAGAATTTCGATTTTCGAAAAAAGGGCCGCCAAAAAAAAAAGGTTTTTGCCGTTTTTTCGGACAATTATGATTTATTTTTTGAAATACTTTGGAACAATTGAGAACACACCTAGAGCAACCTGGAACAACCGTCAGAAGTTAGATTTTCGAAAAAAGGGGGGCTAACTTCACACATTTTTAAAAACGTTTTTTTGCAATATCTTTTGAAATATAAGAGATACGGTTCTGATGTATAAGAATAATGTTTAGAACAAATCTAGAACAACCTGGAACAACCCTCAGAATTTCAATTTTCGCAAAAAGGGGGTCCGTGGGAAAATCGTTTTTTTCTATTATCTCGGCCAATTATGATTTTTTCTTTGAGATCCTTTGGAACAATTTAAAACAAACTTAGAACAACCCAGAACAACCGTCAGAATTTCGATTTTCGAAAAATGGGCCGCCAGAAAAAAAAAGTTTTTTGCCGTTTTTTCGGCCAATTATGATTTATTTTTTGAAATACTTTGGAACAATTGAGAACACACCTAGAGCAACCTGGAACAACCGTCAGAAGTTAGATTTTCGAAAAAAGGGGGGCTAACTTCACACTTTTTTTAAAAACGTTTTTTTGCAATATCTTTTGAAATATAAGAGATTCGGTTCTGATGTATAAGAATAATGTTTAGAACAAATCTAGAACAACCTGGAACAACCCTCAGAATTTGAATTTTCGCAAAAAGGGGGTCCGTGGGAAAATCGTTTTTTTCTATTATCTCGGCCAATTATGATTTTTTCTTGGAGATCCTTTGGAACAATTTAAAACAAACTTAGAACAACCCAGAACAACCGTCAGAATTTCGATTTTCGAAAAATGGGCCGCCAGAAAAAAAAAGTTTTTTGCCGTTTTTTCGGCCAATTATGATTTATTTTTTGAAATACTTTGGAACAATTGAGAACACACCTAGAGCAACCTGGAACAACCGTCAGAAGTTAGATTTTCGAAAAAAGGGGGGCTAACTTCACACTTTTTTTTAAAACGTTTCTTTGCAATATCTTTTGAAATATAAGAGATACGGTTCTGATGTATAAGAATAATGTTTAGAACAAATCTAGAACAACCTGGAACAACCCTCAGAATTTGAATTTTCGCAAAAAGGGGGTCCGTGGGAAAATGGTTTTTTTCTATTATCTCGGCCAATTATGATTTTTTCTTTGAAATCCTTTGGAACAATTTAAAACAAACTTAGAACAACCCAGAACAACCGTCAGAATTTCGATTTTCGAAAAATGGGCCGCCAGAAAAAAAAAGTTTTTTGCCGTTTTTTCGGCCAATTATGATTTATTTTTTGAAATACTTTGGAACAATTGAGAACACCCTTAGAGCAACCTGGAACAACCGTCAGAAGTTAGATTTTCGATAAAAGGGGGGCTAACTTCACACTTTTGGATTTGGTTTTTTTGCCATATCTTTTGATATATAAGAGATACGGTTTTGACGTATTCGAACAATGTTTAGAACAAACCTAGAACAACCTAGAACAACCGTCAAAATTTTAATTTTTGCAAAAACTGGGTCCGACTTCATACTTTTGGTTTTTTCCCATTTTCTCGTCTGATTTTGATTTTTTCTATGAAATACTTTGGAACAATTTAGAACAAACCTAGAGCAACCTAGAACAATCATCAGAATTACAATTTTCAAGAAAAGGGGGGCTGGCAAAAACTCGTTTTTTCCGATTATCTCGGCCGATTTTGATTTTTTTTTCGAGATTCTTTGGAACAATGTTTAGAACAACTAGAACAACCTGGAACAACCTTCAGAATTTCAATTTTCGAAAAAAGGGGGGCTGGGTGAAAAAGTCGTTTTTTTCAATTATCTCGGCCAATTTTGACTTTTTTTTTGAAATACTTTGGAACAATTTAGAACAAACCTAGAACAACCTGGAACAACCGTCAGATTTCCGATATTCGAAAAAAGGGGGGCTAACTTCACACACTCGAAGAAAAACTGTTATAACAGCGAAACCGCTAAAGTTAGCGGTATGACGTTACATAAGTAAAAAAAGTACTCTTCAAGGGCTTTCCGAATCAGCCATAAAATATATATTGTTCCATTTAAAAAAAAACATAGGTTTGATACGCCACTGGAATACGGCACGGCACCGATGAGCAAAAATATTTTAGGACAATTGCGATTGTAATTATGGACAATTATTCTCTTTGACTTTTTTCTATATATTGTATGATAGAGGAGCTACGGTCCAAGGCATCTTAGGTGCTACACCCTGTATAATAGAAGTCTGGTGCGAAAGCCCGAGCTTTTATTGACCGACTTTGCGAGACGAAAATCACCACGATCGCCCCTAAAATGCGCGAATTTCAAACACACATAGTTCACTTATTAGCCGCGCGATTGACACCAGATTTGAAGAGAGAGTCCCTTGAAGACTTTGCATTCATACACACATACACACAATCAGTAACCCCTAGTAAGACGCACCGAAGAGCGTGACACTAGTAGGAACGGGGCCCAGAAAAAGCAGCAATCCTCATCCAGCATATTATTGCATTCACACTATCTATCTGCTGTATTTCTGCAGCTAACAACTTGTATGTGGTAATAAATTAATTGTCTGGGAAGCTTAGTATATATTTTTTACAGATAAAAAGCGATATACTTGCCAAACTCGTTTCAAAGAAATGTAAATATCTGCATTTTGCTCAGAATGTGAAAATAGAAACATTGCTACAGGATATATAGACAAAATTGTTAGACTTAGTTTTGGATGTGTTGCTTCTTTTACTTTGTTGGTCTCAAAAGAAATACAATCTGTTTCTGTAAAACATTTTCCACTGAGGACATTCGACATAAATTCATAACTGGTTGTATCTCATCATGTCTTAATGCAGGAAATTGTAAGCTTGCAGTAGTTTCAGAAGATACAATTATTTTGCGAAGATCTGTGCATGATAAAAATTAAACACGTAAGTACGAATAAAGTTGATCTTTGTTTGTTTCATCGTACAGGACTTGACCTATGAGACAATTTCCCAAAATGCTTATCTAAACGTTTAGTTGAAAACGATGTTTGTCTGGATTCTATAATGCCCCAAATGCTCCATATTTCCGTCAAATATGTTGAAATGGATTGATTTCGATACACCTAATTCAGTTGTGGGATTCCAAATACTCGATACAACACTTCGACACGACACTAAATCCACAGCATTTTAACAATTCCCACAAACGTACATTTGTACTATAAAAAAAGTAAAATTACCGGACAGATGCAGTAGCAACATTGCATTTTTGTAATAGTTTAAATGGGCAAATGCGCTCTTGCTACTGCATCTGTTCGGTAATTCTAATAGTTCGTGAACGAATGGTCGCATTCAACAGACGGATCGGAAACGGTTGTCGCTCCAATTGTTCACATGCCAACAGTTGAGTGTTGGCTGACAGTGGCGGTTGGTAAGACCGTTTAGGTGGGGCAATTACATAAACTAGAATAGACAAGATCGATTCGTTATTATCGGTTATATATTCCCAGATGCCGAACATATAATAAACGAATCAGTCTTGTCTATCAATTGTCCCACAGTAACGAACTCACCAGACGCCACTGTTAGCTGGACAGGTTCATTGTCGTTTATGTGATAATCATCCATTTAGTACTTTTCGCTGCTGCCAATTATTTCCAATAATTTGCGAAATCTCCGTGGTGAGCGTCGTAATTGAATTAATACACACTAAAAAACTTAATAATAAATTTAAGAGCCGACGCAAGTTAGCATGAACAATAATACTTTATTAAGAGCATAGTGTATAAATCGTTTCAATAAACTACTCCTAATTACTTATTGTCTATAAAACAAATAAAAATCATAAAAGTCATAAGCTGAGAACATATTATCACTGCTAGCCAGATGTTTTATAGCCTTTTTCCAAGCAGAATATTCACATGGATCTCGTATAAATATTACAAATTAAATATGGATTGAGGACAATAACAAAAACAATAGACAAACCCTCAAAATAAGATGATTACAAAGTGATTACTTTTTCAGTAAATTAAACATTTACGCACAATGGTGGTAAAACAAATAAAAGAAGTTTTCCTGTTGCCAATTCAATAAAATGAAAATTTCTAAATGAGAATGCCTAAAAGTCAATTACAGATACCTACCATCATAAGGCACTAGAGAACATGGAAATTTGCATTCCTTATGGTTACTTCTTCAGGTTTTGCCGGTTATTTAAAACCAAAAAGTGAATTTGTACATATAATTATCTTAATTGGTATTAATTGTCCTTATCCCTTAACTACTATGCACCATATTTAGGCCGCACGTACTATGCTTGGGTCCGAGGGACCCAATACGAAAATGAAGCAAATTCCAGAAGCAAAATCAAATAAAACTTTAATTCTTACAAGAGGTATTTGGTAATATAAAAAACAAACATGAAATGGTTGTGTTCAGTTTTCAAAACATTCCGGACACATCTTTTTGGCACATGTCATGCAAAGTGGTTTTTTGCACTGTCCACATGACATGCTGCATTTTCGGTCCTTTTTGGGAGGGCAAAAGGTGCATCTTTTTCTCTTGGACCTAGATACTTCATCTTCAGGGACTGTTTCAACAGGTAGTGAAGTACCAAGCTTTTTGGCGATAAGTTGTCGAAGATGACGCGGGATGTGTTTGTTGTTCATGCGCGTTTTCATGTGTTGCTTACAAAGAGCAATTCCGAGCTGCTTGAGGAAAGTATAACGTGAAATCTGTTCGCCATTTGGTGAAAATTGATATAGAGCTCTACTATTAACTCCAGCCACATTTAAAATGCAATGAAATATTGCCATTGGCCAACGACGGGTCCGTCGCGAGGTGGAATATGCTGCGCATTTCTGGTCCAAGCATCTACGCCAGATTTAGTTTTGTTATAAAATTCTATGATTTCTGACTTTTTTGAAACTGGATTTACATTAGAGTCATGATGCATGCTCGATAACAAAACAACGGCTTTACCTTTTTTTGGAACGTGACTGACCAAAGTAACCTTCCTTGAAATCCAAAGAGAGATGATAGTTCTGGACGTCTCCTGTTTGGTTGAAATTCAGGTGGAATCTGTCGTTTATTTTTCTTCACCGTACCAACATATGTCATATTACGCTTTTCTAACTCTCTTACTGTCTCCATTGAAGTATACCAGTTGTCAGCTGTTATGTTGCGATTCGTTTTCAAAGGAAAGTGACTGACTAAACGGTTGACAACCTGCGTGGGATGTGGCAAAGAGTTTTTGGGTTGGTTTCCGTTGCTTTTGCCCAAATAAACCTCAGCTTTGCACATATAATATGTTTTTGCATCTGCCAAAATTTTTATTTTTATGCCGTACTTCGCTGGCTTATTGGGTATGTACATTCGGAAACCGCACCTACCCCGAAATGGTACCAACATTTCATCAATCGTCAAATATGCGCCAGGAGTGTAACTATTAGTTGAACGAGAGACAAACTCCTCAAAAAGTTCTTGAATTGGAGCTAATTTTGATATTTCTCTTCTTTCAGTTCTTGTTGCAGGATTGTCAAAACGCAAACAACTCAACAAAAAATAGAATCGTGCCAAAGTCATAGTACAGTTGAAAATATCTCTACCCGGTCCGTCTGTGCTCCACATTGACGTAAATCTTCATGATTTGATTTGAATATTCCTTGTAAATATAACAATCTGATAAATGCTTTAATTTATGATAAATTTGTTTCACATATAAATGAAGGGCGAAGTTTTTTTGATGTCGTATAAGTAACAATCATCGTCGATATTTTATGATTAGTCCATTCCACAATTGACTGTAACATTTCATCGCTGATTAGAAGACTCCAGGCTTCTAGAGCACTGCTTGGAGGATTTTGCCTAGCAACACCAGCTAGACCAGGTAAAAAAGGTATAATATTATCAGCAGTGGTCTTCCTTCTTACAGGAAATTCTTTTCCCCATATTGTTCGATCTTTTCCATGCCAAACTCCTGTTTGTCGTGGTTGATTTTCTGTATTTCGCTCAGAGGAATCTTTATCTTCATCTTCTTGAATTAGATCCATTTCACACTCTTCAGATTCAACACTTTCGTCTGGAATTTGGTTTTTAATTTGTTCATTATTATCAGGTTCCCACAGATCATCTGAATCGCATGAAACGTCACTTTGGTTGTCATGGCTGCTTGCATATTCATGATCTGATTCATCCTGATCACTTTTATCTGCTTCGGTCGTAATGTTGTCAAACGCTGGTAATGGAGATTGTGTATTTTGAGTATCAACGTTATCATTCCAAAAATCTTCATCGTTGAATAGAGCATGTATGTCATCTTCGTCCAAATATCGTTTAGACTCCATTTTAGATTATCTGCCGATATTAGTAGTATTACAAATGAAATTGGACGAACCAAAGATTACTTACCAACTGCAAGTTTTGTTTCACTTGTACTATGCATGGGTCCCTGGGACCCAGACTTATGCTAGACTTGAAAATAAACAGCACCGTGCGGCAACCTGTGCATGAATGAGCTTGTTATGACTGTATAGGAAAATACATAAGCTCGTGGCGCCCTCACCCATGTCCGATAAGTTATTTGAGAATTTAATGGGTCTTGGGTCCCCAGGACCCTTGCATAGTAGTTAAGGGTTATATTAAACTATAAGGCAAACGAAATATCCAAAATCAATAATACCGGAAGAACTTCATTCAATAATTATATTATAAATTAATTCCGGAAATTCATGAAAGGAATTTTTGTTAAAATGGAAAAAACACATACTAATTTAATTTGAATAATGTAAGACACAATGCACATACTACAATGAACTTTCTATATATATTGACTTTGCTTTATTAGAAGGTGTATATTAATTTTTGTCCTTCATAGTACTGCACTATTTGGTTTCATAATGCATGAAAGAACTTCAAAAATAATGTCAGTGGCACTTCTCTAATTCGCCTTCCAACTAGTAACCGTTTTGTCCTATTTTACAACACAGTTGTTACAGATTATCTCCATTATGTTATAAACATATATAAAGTATTCTTTTTATAATCATAAACACTAGAGGTGGGCATTTTTGGCATTATTACGGCCCGGCCCGGCCCGGCTCGGCATAACAGTCAGTCTGGCCCGGCCCGGCTCGGCATAACCGTCGGCCCGGCCCGGCTCGGCTCGGCCCGACCCGGCTCGACATGCCGAGCTCGGCCCGACTTGCCGAGCCGGCTCGACTTGCCGAGCCGGCCCGACATGTCGAGCTCGGCCCGAATTGCCGAGCCGGCCCGACATGTCGAGCTCGGCCCGACTTGCCGAGCCGGCCCGGCATGTCGAGCCGGCCCGGTTCCATTTGCCCAGTCACAACGTATGATGATGTACTTATTGAACGTGCACGGTCAGCTGACATGTATGTGCACCGTTGTTATCTGTTTATTTAAATATTATAGCTGCGTGTTCGCCGTCAAATAATATTTATTGACACAATAAAAAATACAAAATATATAAAACAAAAATAGCAACACAAAGTATGTATATATTGCAACAAAACATTGCAAAATAATTAATATTTAAAAAAAATTAAAACCTTTAATATGTATAAATAACAGTTGGAGAATTGATAGCAGTATATTTGTGCAAAAGTCAACGTCAGGTTTAATTAATTCTTAAATAGGTATGGAAGGTATCCCTATTCTTTATTTTTTACTGCAGAATGGTTTTATACATTTAAAATTCATATTAGATGCAATTTCAGGAGATTTTCTTCGTTTAAACACATTTTTGAAAAATATTGCAAATAATATATATTGTAAGAGTTTTGAATATATAAAATGTAAACAAATATTCTATATAAGCACATTTATAATTCCTTACTACCTAGTATGCAAAAAAAAAATAGTTACAAAAAGGACACCTTAATTATTGAACATAAAAATAAAATTTTATGAACATTGGGTGGGTTCGATTAACTACGTTGCTATTCTAATGTTCGTCCAGCAATAGAAAATGCCCTTTTACTGAGCGTAATAGTAGCAGGTTGGCTAGTGCATACTGTTTATCAAGTTTAAATAACTGAGGAAATACTTCAATTTTTATCAAAATTTGGTGTAATATTTTTATGATGATTAATATATGTCAAATTCATTCTCAATGTTAAAACTGATGAATGCAGTTCGTTTATCTGCGTATCGAAAAAAAATCCTGTTAATGTAGATGTTGATAATTTCGACGTTGAAGGTATTTCCTCTATTCATGTTAATTTAAAATATTTTTTCATGGGCGGATATAAACATGTACCTGTTTTATGAACAAATTTGATAGCATACTTTTCTCTCAAACCTTCACTTATACAAAATTTTAAATTTTTAATATGTACGTTTTTATTGGGTTGTATTATTAAGTAAGCAGATAGTTTTTTAAACCAGGGTAAAATTAAACTATTGTGGGAATTTGATCAAAACCTACTTCTAAGGTGGCTCTATTAAATGACTCCAGTAAATTAATTACTTCTAACAATATTAGGTCTACACATTGAATTTTCTAGAGTTCTTGTTTCTGTAATAATAATTCCTCAATTGAATGGAAAACTAATAGTACCTATGTATGTTAACGTAATTAATATTCCATCTAGAACGGCTTGTTTTATAGATTTCTTCAATTTTGAAGTTAAACCTGCTTTTTTAAAAAACATGTCTAGGTCTTTGCAGTTTTGAATCATGACACAAACTGGATCGGATGCAATTCTGCTGCTGTCTATTTTAGACAATTATTTATTATTAAATTATAATAGAAATTCTTCAGTAATTCTTGAACGCACTACAAAGGTTTGAGGCATTATTTGTTACAAAACCTATGTAATCCTGTTGAATAACTGCACTAATTCAAAATTCGAAAATTTAAGGAAATCCTTTTTAATAATAAATAAATTTTCTTATTGTTCATTATCTCCAAAATAATTAAAAAATATTTCAAAGCAAAACCTTGTTTTATGATATATCCCGTTAAAGTAATATAGAATATTTGCTTGTATAGCCTGACCAAAAATTTATGGTGAATGGTATTTCATCCTCGTAGAAAGCTTTATACCAAATTTTATTACTGATTGTTTATTTATCAAGTTTGTTACAAAAACTTAATTTATTTCATCAGACATAGTTATTACAACGAACGACAATTATTATTAGTAGTACGAGATTATTGGTGTTTTGCCAGCGCGAGGTCAATAATACATTGACTGTACATATTGTTTTATATTTCTTCATTTGGGAAACTAAAGAAGATTATATGACTGCCTATATAACTAAACAAATATATTTCATTCTACACTTAATACTTCTCTTTGCATATCAGATAAAGCACTTATGAACATTTTTTTACACACGAGCTAAAGAGTATATAGGTATATTTATGTGACATGTGAATATACTCTTTCCCACGTATACGCATATTTCTGTCTCTGTAACTTCCAACATTTCTTTTTAAATTTCTCTAGGTATATGCATATCAGAGTAATATAGTTCATGATATTTACAAATTCCTATATTCAACATAATATACATTTTTGAAAATAACCTAATTAGTTTACGTGTCTAAAAAAAATTAGCTATAGCAAGTTTAAAAATATTTGAAACACTATAAAACATTATGCCTCTATGTCATTTATTAGATTCCAAACTATATCGTTATAAACTAATAACTAAGTAAGCATAATATAAATGTGTGTAGATTGTACAATCAAAAGAAACCTAATATCTGCCCTCATAAAACGTATTGAGCTGAGTACTATGTACTATACACGGGTCACGTCGGCCCGACATGCCGAGCCGGCCCGACATGCCGAGCCGGCCCGACATGCCGAGCCGGCCCGACATGCCGAGCCGGCCCGACTTGTCGAGCCGGCCCGACATGCCGAGCCGGCTCGACTCCCAGTATGTCCAGCCCGGCCCGGCCCGAACAACAAAAATTTCAGCCCGGCCCGACATGCGGGCCGGGCCGGGCCGAAGCGGGCTTTGTCAGCCCGATCCCAACTCTAATAAACACATCTCATTTTCTAAAATGTCAATGATTTATCACCAAATCCCTAGCTATACCCTTATTATACATAATTTATGTTATAAATTTAAGTATTTGTTTTTTTTAAATACTTTTCCTAATTGGTAAAAAGAAAATGTACAGCAGTTTTCGTTTTGCAAGTATCCCACGAACAAGAAAAAGAATAATTTGTATAAAAAAATAAAAGTGATTTTGAAGTAGAAATTTAAGAGTTTAATCTCTAAATGAAATTTGGTTTGCATGTTTTCTTTTAAAATCTATTAAATCTAAAAGCATGTTGGCAGCTTCAATTTCAGTTTTTGTATATGCTTCGTTATTATCTTGATCTTTACTATTTTGCAATTCTGTGTGTAATATTATATTTTGCTCCTGGACTGTATTAGCCTGTCTTTTATTTTGTAGATGTCTTTCTGTTATCGATGACTGGACAATAGCTTCTTGGCTATCCTTTGGTAAATTTACTGAAGGGAGGGCATTCTTTTTTAGTCGTCTTCTCTGTGCAGATATTGCTAAAACAAGAAATATTCTTATTCCAAGATAAGTACATTTGCTACGTGCTTACCTGGAATGAAGTCACTATTTAAGAAATGTAAAGAACAGACCTTCATATTTTTGGTAACAGGTTTTCCTATTTTTAACAATATAATCCATTGCTTTCTCAAATCTATTTGTTCCTCTCCAAACTTGGTCTCTTTTTTTACTTTTCCTTTGCCTTCATTCGGAAATGTGAAAAATGATAACTCTGGATTTCTTTTTTTCCATGATCTACATTGTGGTACAGAGCAATAAGAATTTGAGGAAGGTGTTGATATAAATTTATTCATACTGCTCTGTCTTTAGAAATTATAAGCTTAATAATATTTCTTCTTACACCTTCAATCCTCAAAACTAGTTGTCAATATAATAATACTGCAATAAAATTTGTCTACAAATCTATACTGCACGTTCGTAAATATTTTCATCACGTTGATATGTTGTCATTTATACTAGTTTCAATTACGCTCGTCAGCAGTGATGGTAACCCTACCGATTGTAGAATTCTACCGAAATATTTCAATTTTTAAATGGCTAATCTGCACAACAAATAAATAAATAAATTAGAATAACCAATCTGACGGATGTTAGCTACCTATAAGCAGATAGGTAGTTACTTGGGTGTTATTATTTTTACTAATATTAGTATTTTAACGAAAAACTGTTTCTCATTTTCCTTGTCTTACTCTAAGAGAGCATTTATTTACCTAAAACTGATAATAAAGAAAGAAAAGGAAATAAAATAGCAATTGTCATTCATTAAATTCACTTCAATATAAGGGTATTCACCGATGGTTTTATAGGAAAACCACCAGCCAAAACTATATATATAAATACGTTTAACTTCCTATTCGATGTTATTTATTGAATTCACTTCAAAATAAGGGTATTCACCTAAATACATTTATACCGTAGTCGTCAAATTTTAATTTCGGTTTACACTTCTATCCCATGCAGAAGATGGCCTTATACTTAATATGCAATGATGCCCGCTTGCTAACAGTGGTGGGAGAGCAACAAAGTGTCGGGGGACCCTCACGCCGCACGCCTTACATTTCATAGCAAACGTTTGTCGAGTGTACTGTGTCGGCAGCTTCGCTTATGTTTATCTTTAGTTTATTTCGTCGCGCTCTTTTCCTCTTTCTACTTTCGTATCAGAAATTAAAATATATGTCGACTACGGCATAGGGAAATCACCGAGCAAACACTTTATATACGTACAAATTCCTATTCCCTCATTTTATTTTAGCAGATTGAATGTTGAAATCTAGTCGTGCTTTCTTATTAATTAACTAACAAAAATAAGTGATAGTGATAGTAGCAATGAAGGTAGTAGCTTCGGCGTTATTAAAAAAAAAGGAAATACAACCAAACTTATAAAAAAAGATTGGGAAACGATAGATGCTTTTAAAGGCTGGATAAAAAAAAAGTGAAAAGGGGTTTCAGTACGCAAAATGCAGTTCATGCGACAAAAATATAAATATAATTAGTGGAAACGATGCTCACATGAAGCATAATAATTCAGCTACTCATCAAACAAAACTAATAGCGATTTCGAAACAACCCACATTAGAAGCGTTTGCAACTGCTGCTCCTTCTATATTAGAGGAATAAGTTAGGTACTTTATTTAAACATAACTTTAGTTTTTATTTTTTATGTACTTACATGTTATAGAAGAAATACATCTGCTTTCATCGCCGAACATAATATACCACTTACTACTATGGATCACTTGACCAAGGTCGTTGCCGCAGTATGCCATGATTCAAAAATTGGCCAAAGACTAGCCTGTGCAAGAAGGAAAATCACTGCAATAGTTAAAAATGTACTGGGATACGAAAATATGCTTCTTGAAATGATAGAATTATAACTCAGAATTTTCTTAATTAACGGTGATTCCGTTAAATGTTATATGAAAGTAAGCGCATTATTTATATAGACCAAAATATTTTTACCAAAAAATACGTTTCTTACAAATTTAGGGTCACGTGATAGGTGCCTTTTTGTGACATTCGAGGCGCTTTCTTTCGACCAAAGGATTGCTAATCCAACAAAACTGACTTGAACGTAGATTCAAAATCCACGATCAGTCAAACATAGTCGAAAGAACGTTCATGCGCAATCGCGAATAAATACTATTTACGTTTACACAGATTAGCTGTTTATTTGTATGTAGAATTTCGTCAAAAAAAAATGAAATCTGAAAATCAAAAAACAAATTTAGAGCGCTATCTCCATTATAGTAACTAATTACAACTATTAATTAACTATATATTACCTGTTTTTGCGCGATTTATCTCATATTTCGTCAAATTTACTTTAAATTGTATTCCAGTAGAATGTGTTATACATACTTTATGTAGATCTTCTGTAGTGGGTTCTAAAATTTCTATTTGTTCAGACATGTTTACTCAAAATCATCAACATTTAAGGTTAGAATTTACCGATTCATGGATTCGAAATCTGCTAATCGTAAAATAAGACGGATTCTGAGGGGTAAGGGGATTCCGCTCGGATTCACGAATCCAGTTTCAGAATTCAAATAAACGCAACCGTTCGTTCGGTTTGACTGAAATCCGGATCATTGGATTAGTAATCCTTTGGTCGAAAGAAAGCGCCTTCGTACTCAGCACACTGAACGGAAACCGTTCCCGCTCCAACTGTTCACTTGCCAATAGTTGAGTGTTCGCTGGACAGGATCGTTCACCTTTATGTAATCACCTTCCATTTGGTACTTTACTGCTGCCAGATGTTAGACTTATACATATTAAGCTGAATAAATAAATAGTTTTTTGCATTAAGCTTAGGCGTTGTTTTTAGTGTAAGAGCAATATTATAAAACATTTATTTCTACACAATACCATTGATTTCCATATCTATTTCCTAATAACTTTATTCAAAAATGTGTGTTACGTTGATGTTGGAAAGCGTTAATGGCCCATGCGTACAAAACACGCACTAAGTGAGTGTAGAATCTTTCCGCTCGCAAAAATGGCCACCACTCCACATGTTCAGAGCGTTATCTGAATCCGATAAGTGATCAGTTGCACAACTGTTGAGTCGGCTGAATCCGACCTTTGGATCAGCGAACGCAACAATTTCAAAACGGTATTGAAACAGTTTCCAAGATCAAAAAGATGTCATATTAAATTTCACTTTAGTTAACTGTTAGTATAGGAAATTTTTATTTTTCTAAAATATATTTTCTTTCGTCTTTAACACAAAACAATGGGTAAAAATTCAAAATCAAATTTTCATTTAGTATATTTTAATTAACAATAACATATTTTTAATTGTACTGTAAAAATAAACATCATACATATATATTCTATTCATAAGGATTTCTTTATTTGACTAATGTAGAGTCATAACAGAAGACGTATTCAAGAGAAGAGTGGTAGAGAAGAGAACGTAAGAAAACTATAAATTAAAATACTTTTCATTTAGAAAACAATGACATAAGGAGGAAAATAACATTAATTTAAAATTTTCATAAAATAAAGAAAATGAGTAAAGCATTTTTGTACTTTTATGTGAGAGTGTAAAGTAAAAATTAAATATTCCATTAAAATTAAAATAAAATCAGATCTACAAAGTGATCACAAATGTTTATAAAATCTTATATTATAGGATTAAAAGAAATTATTTGCAAAGGCACCATAAATATATATTATATATACAACCATCTACTTTGTGATGACTAAAACAGAAACACCAAATATTTAGTGATAGGGATGGTACATATACAGAATAAACTAAAGAATAATAATAATCTGTTTTAAATAAAAATAAAATAGTATCAATCTTTTCACAACATATATAACTACTGGTATATATGATGGACTATTTATAACTAAGGACAAATATCTATAATCAAAAATGATAAATGAGAACCAGCTTAATTGTAAATAAGAAATAAAAAATCAACTTAAAATATCACATTCACGGAATATTTTGCAAAACAAATTTTCCATTGCACAATCAAGTTACTATAATTCATGAGCAAATTTTTTCCATCCCTACAACTAAATTCGATTAAGAAAAAATAACAAAGAACAAAGTATGAAGAATATTCTACACAAATAAACTGTGTAATCGGCAAGTCATTTTAATCTTAAATTAGTTCAATCATGTTAATATAAATTAATGACATAATATAAATAAATAAGAAAAAAATTCTAATCACCAAATTATTACGAGTAGTTCAGAGAAAAAAAGATGATAAAACATACAAACTAAAAAAAATCACAGACCAAATCTTCGAAAAAATTAAAAAAATTTAAAATCACTTTAATTAGGTATTGATTCACATAAAATAAAACCTTCTTTAGCTTTTTTCAGTATGTCGGAGTTGAAGTTCCATTACATATGGGTGTCGATCTATATTGCGATATGGCTACCCAAATTTTGAATTCACTTCCGGCTTTCAGTCCAACTCTGCGTAAGTCTTCTCTGTCGATGTCGTGCAGGACTTCTTCTAACGTGAAGCCATGCGATAAGAAAACTTCCCTCGTAGTACGATGAAGTCCTAATCCCTCTAACCATTGAGCTAATTTTGGATCAGGTTCCAATTCTTCGTGAGGTATTGTTCGAGGTGATGCTGATAGAACTTGTCGCAATGCCTGTCCTTGTATTTTAGTTTGCTCTATTAAGTCTCTAAGCTAAAAGAAAAATGACTATCTTAGAAAAAGTAATCCAAAACAACTGATTATCGATTACTAAAAAAGAATATGGTTTAATCATGAACTACATATTGAATGAAAATAGTTTAAAGATAAAATAATTAGGAAAACAACAGTATATTGCAGTACAAGTGAAGAAAGTACTCGTTTCGCCCACGCGTGCCTCGTGTGTCAAGACGCACAAGTGAGCGAATGTAGTTTCTTCACGAGTGCTGTATAGCGTTTTGTTCAATCCTGCTAAATTACCTATCTAAAGGTGTCAAAGATTAAAAATTTCAATTTGTCTGACAGTTATAATATCATTCATATTGCATTCATGTTGATTCATGTCAATATTAATTGTGATCAAATAATATAGCATAGATAGCGGGTTTTACCGTTGGTATAGTTACCTGGTTACGATAAAATAAAAATTAGCTATGTTGTCAACAAAATTTTATTTTTGCTTTGTTTAGAGTAAATTTGTCATTAATTTCAATATTTAACAAAAATATGGAACAAGAAGCTGTACCAAGAGATGTTGTAAATGAAGCGAATGCTGTTGTATTCAATTTATTGCCGCCAAAATCAAAAGAAAGGTATATAAATGAGTTAAGAAAATTTCATGAGTGGATGAATATAAAAAGTGTTACTCTTATAACGGAGCAAGTACTCCTAGCGTATTTTAACGGATTATTAAAGAAGTATGCACCGTCTTCTTTGTGGTCCACATATTCTATGTTGAAATCTACTTTATTTGTTTTTGAGAAGATAGATATCAGTAAGTAAGTTTTTAGTATGCATGCATCATAAACTAATCAAAACACACCCATAAGCGTGCATAATCGGGCCTTTATCGCACGGCGTGCGTATAAAGGTTGCTTGGTAACAGCCAATCCCAAGCGTTTAATAGTCCATTGAAATGTCAGGAAATGTCAAATGACATATAGGTACATGTCACTCGATAAAATGTATTGAAATTATTGATTTGATTTCTTCTAATTAAAATTATTGTTGCATTTATACTAAAAAATATCGTATGACACAGTGCATAATTAGCTTTTAAAGCACTCGTAACGTTAAAACCACTCCGCTTCGCGTCGTGGCTTTAAACTCGTTACTCGTGCTTTAAAAGCTTGATTATGCACTAGTGTCATAATATACTATTATAGTATCATATTTTTTGATTTATTTGATCTAAATTTGTAATAATTTATAGGTATAAGACATTGTTTTCGATTTTGAAAAGTAAATCTAAAGGATATCAACCTAAGAAGGCCAAAGTGTTTGAGTATGAAGATGTACAGAAGTTCTTAAACGAAGCCCCCGATGAGAAGTACTTGCTGATGAAAATTGTTGTTGTTATGGGAATTATGGGCGCTTGTAGGTGCGATGAGCTAGTTAATCTCAAAATGACGGATATAGTAAATAAACAATCTATAGTGGTGGTTAATATTTTGAAAACCAAAAATTATAAACCTCGCTCTTTTGTTATTACCGAAGGAGGAGGTTTTAATGGTTTAGAAATATATAGAAAATATGCTGCGTTACGTTCTTCAATAATGCTTGGTGAGGGAAGATTTTTCCTGAGTTACTATTATGGTAAATGTACAGTGCAACCTGTAGGTATAAACACGATATCAAAGATACCTAGACTAGTGGCAGAATATTTGGGGATGAATGATGCTCATGTATATACAGGACATTCCTTTGGACGAACCTCAGCAACATTACTAGCCCACGTTTCAGGTGATATTTTAACGCTTAAACGGCACGGAGGTTGGCGATCGACGTCTGTGGCAGAAGGTTATGTAGAAGAGTCAGAGAGCAATAAAATTAATTACTGGTGAAGAGGGCACAACTAAAAACATTCAAGCACAAACAAATAAAACTGATTTTGTGAAAGATACCCATACATTGCATCTATGTTACAATTATTTTGTTGTATTTTATCTCTTAATTGATTATTTTAGTTTATCGTTGAATACGTAATTTATTTTGGATTAAATTAATGTCATCTTCCTACTACTACTGCCACCTGGTGTGGACTTTCATAAGATTCCTATTGCCACGCGATCTGCCTTATCTCAGGTGTGTAACGTATACATGCGTTGACGGGTAGATGGCGTACGATGTTTTATTTAATAGATTTGGTATTTTTAATTATTGCTAATTTAGTTTTAGAGCTTCTTTTTGGGCTTAGAGTTATGTAACAAATTAATTATAATTATTTTCCATTTTTCTATTGTCGTTTGAAACTGCGTTTATGTCGTATATTTAAAATATCAGGTTGGTTCGCTCGGTCTTTAGCGTGTATGTTCGTGTTCCGCTTGGGGTCGGTTTTTGACATGTTAGAATCTTTCTCTTGAGCTTTAACGGTCATCGAGGAAGCATTAAACGACAGAGCAGATGCAGTTCCTTAGACACTGTTTGAGAAACGAAGAATTTTTGAGTTATATCGTGTGCAATCGCTAGTACAGGCGGATTTTAATGTTGTTTCTCAAGCATTAATGTGATTTGGCGTTATTATAATAAACTTGTTGAGGATATTGTTTGTCGTGGCTTGGGAATTGTTTAAGCTGCTGGAAGTATATTTTCCACGTGTCTAATCGATCTTAATTTGTGTTGTTTCTATATTCAAATATAGCTGCTAGTGTTGGTGCATGGCATAGACCTCATTAGAGCACTTTTGTTGGGTTAAGATTTAAGAACCACGTGCTATGGTTATCTTACGGTTCCAAGGAAATTTATTGCTGGATCTTGCGGTAAGTTAATTATTTTAACTTCAAGGTTGTTTCATGTGTTCACCATTTTGAATTTCTTAAATTTTGTAATTGTACGTCATTGATAATTTTAAGTTGTGGATCACCTTGGGTGACCATTTAAGTTTTAATTAATCCTTCAGAAATTTATTACTGGCAACTGAGTTGCGCTTGTGATTTACATTTCATTGTTTTTTTTGTTTTTGAATATCTCGTGAAGAATCAGAGATTAGATAGTATAGCCGGTATGTGTACAGTAGTTGGAATGAACTGTTGAGACCCGAATTATAGTTTTCAATAAACTGTTTGTTAAGTTTGAATGAGTGTGTGTTGGTCTTATTTTCTTATCACCTGGGGAGTTTTACATTGGATCTGGTCCGGGGTCTGAATATCTGTTGGGCTTAGCATATTTTTACGGATAGGCGCCCTGACAACTTAACCTTCGACTTAGTACTGTGTTCGAACTCGCCCTTCTCTGACTGTAGCTGGAGGCAGTGCTGACTCCCATATTTAACATCGACCCTTGGGAAGTAAGAGGTAAGACTTGAGTGTTATAAGTGGGTGATTAATTAATAGACAAGCGTCTTCCTAAATTTAAATAGAAGGTTAATTACCGTGGTGGTGTCTGACTTACTACCTTCTTGGAATTTGGGTACCGAATTTGTTTAGGGCCTTGGCCATTTATAATTTAAATACAAGAGAGTAGCATCTAATAATATTTTTAATAATTGTACTGTTAATTTCAATATTTCTTACTAGTTAATTGTATGTTTTGAATAAATTATACGAATTCTATTCTAATGTACCTTTCATTCAATACTATTGCACTTCTTATCTAAAAATATTGAAAACTAAATTGTCAAATTTGACATATGAGTGAGCGAAAATCCATTACCTCACTCCGAGTGAGGTAAATAGACGCTTTCGGGCTTAGCAACCAGTGGAGAAACAACGTGTTTCAAAGGCAGGATTGAACAAATTATTTGAAATTAAGAATAAAGTAAAGCGGAACTCTTTTAACAACCGACATGGCGAGTAGGCGATCCATCAATGCAACTATAAATTGCCATAGACTTGATTTGAAATTTGAAAATAAAGAAATGAAGTTAATTTATTCGTCTGCAATTGATCTACGCATTGCGATTTAGAAATCTTCATCTTATTAAATCGGCAATTTGGAAACATCTTCCTTCATTTTTTATACTGCGCAAGCCGTTTCTAAATATTTAATTTATAAAATTACATCATTTTATAATCATATGATTATACTAACAAGCAACCATAGTATTATTTCGTATATGTTGCAAGTTTCAAAACCATTACTAAAAAACCTTCAATGTGAAATTTGACAATTAGGTTGAATTCAAACAGGGGTAGAAACTGTAAAACGTAAAATTCGCTTAAGTAAGTCAATTAAATACACGCATCATAGATTTCATTACTAAAATACTTCCAGATAAAAGCCATATACAAATTGTATATCACAAAAATAAATGTATTAAATTTTTCTATATTTATGTTTTATTTAATACATGGCTATTCTGTTTAGTAGGCAAACATTGCTGACAAATACGTATGAATCTTGTTATTGTGAGATCCGCCTTTTAAGTTTATACAAAAACTAGGAAGGAATTATTTCTTCTAGATTAAAGAAGTGCTTGAGAAATGGGGAAGGAGTTTGAATGCGCTAGTGACCTTGGATGTAAGAAATGCATTCAATACTGCTAATTGGAGTTTAATACTTCAAAAACTGGAAAGGAGACAGGTATCGGATTATCTAGTAAACGTCATTTCAGAGTATCTCAGAGAAAGAAGCATTCAGGCAACGAGACGAGAAAAGATTGAGGTGAGAGCGGGAGTACCGCAGGGATCTGTTTTGGGACCCACTCTATGGAACGTCCTATACAATGATGTTCTGGAATTGAAATTATTTGGGCGGGCAAAACTCATTGGATCTGCCGATGATCTGGCAATGATTGTTACGGTAGACAGCAAGAACGACCTGATGAGCGTTACAAATGAGAACTTAAAATGAGCTTGATCTTGCACCAGAAAAAACGGAGGCCCTTGTTATGACCCAAAGGAGGAAGATAGATGGCCTAGTGTTTAAGATAGGCAATGTGGATATCGTACCCAAGGAAGCAATCAGATATCTGGGAGTATTCATCGATAAAAGGGGCAGCTTTAGGGAGCACATGGTACGAGTGACGGGCAAAGCCGATGGAAAAATAGGGAGACTGCAACGCATAATGCCCAACATGGGAGGACCCCATATTTATAAAAGGAGACTGCTCGTTGGTGTGGTACATTCTATACTACTCTACGGTGCACCAATATGGGGGAAGGCAATGGAGGTTAGAAGAAATTTTCTCCTGATGGAAAAGGCGCAAAAAAGAATATTGATTAGGGCGGCAATGCATATAGGACTGCCTCCACGGTGGCCTTACAGGTCATTACGGGAGTCCCACCATTGGATTTGCTGGTCCGAGAGAGGAGCTATGGGCACGATGCGGGCCAAAACGAAACTTATAGGGAAGTCGAGGATCGCACGCTCAAGACGTGGCAGGAGAGATGGGATGGAAATAGAATCAAAGGACAATGGACCAAACGATTAATACCAAATATAGGGAAATGGATAAAATGCGAGCATAAAAAAGTGGACTTCTACCTCACACAAGCTCTGACAGGACATGGGGTTTTTAGCGAGTATCTGTGTAGGATGGGAAAAATACAAGACAAATGTGCATATTGTCAAGATATTGACACGGTGGAGCACACAATTTTTTTATGTGGTCGTTGGAATGCGATAAGGGAGGAAACGATGGCTGGTTTAGGCAAAAAAAGAATAACAGCGGAAAACTTAGTCGATGAAATGCTTCATTCTAGGAAAAACTGGATAAACCTGCACGAAATGATTAAAGCAATTTTAAAAACTAAGGGAGAGGAGGAGAGAAAGACCAGAGACTAAAGCGTAAAAGAAATGAGGCTACTCTGTGTTTTCTGTGATGTAGAAATCTAAATGGTGGTTCCGCAGAAGCACATGGAGAGAGAATTGGGTGGTTTTTAGTGGGTATACCAGGCAGGAGTGAATTCTGGTCTTGGGAGTCCCATACTACTGTCCAACGATGCCCTGTACGGTGTTCATAAAAGATTTTCCACCGACAAAAAAAAAATCGGCAAGTTGGAAACATCTTCCTTCATTTCTTATACTGCGCAAGCCGTTTCTAAATATTTAATTTATAAAATTACATCATTTTATAATCATATGATTATACTAACAAGCAACCATAGTATTATTTCGTATATGTTGCAAGTTTCAAAACCATTACAAATGTATATTGTTTGGATGGCAATTAATTTCATGGGTAATCATGACAAATGTGTATGAATCTTGTTATTATGAGATCCGCCTTTTAAG
Organism: Amphimallon solstitiale; assembly: GCA_963170755.1. Lineage (NCBI taxonomy): Eukaryota > Metazoa > Arthropoda > Insecta > Coleoptera > Scarabaeidae > Amphimallon > Amphimallon solstitiale. The sequence goes on from OY720681.1 coordinate 96,460,460, forward strand.
TTTATATAAAAACTAGGAAGGAATTATTTCTTAATACATACAGTTTTATTGCTTTCCAAAATATTCGCTTTTAAGATTTATATACTTTAGTGTGCATTCAAACCAATTCTCGAAATATTTTTACCACTCTAAAGATGGTATCTCATAAACATGTTTCTTGAAGGCTTCAACAGCTTTTTGAGATGACGAAAATCGCTGTCCTAAAATCCAGTGATACTTTAAAGTTTTTATTTCCTTTGGAAGATGATTGTAGAGCTTCGGTCCCCAATTGTCGATATCTTGCTGTGTTATTGTAAGACGATGATGTAGAATCCCTAATGCGCCTTTGAGTCTTGTGCCGTATTCATGATACACTGAGTTTTTTTCCAGAACGATGCTGATTCACGTGCACAAACTTTACACAGACTAAAATGTATACACTTATGATGGTAAGTAATGCGCTGATGTTTAAAATAGTTTCTACAACCATCTCTATGCAGGCTGCACAAAACTCCAACGGCTCTTTTTGCAGTAGTAAAATACTTTGGATACCTGAGCTACTTCCCCACATGATTATGCCATAGGATGCAGGACGGATGGATGGAAACAATATTCTTAATTTGTCTAATTGTATAGATGGCTGTGCTCAATCTACTACAGAATGTATTTATGTGATCAGTCCACTTTATTTTATTTTAATTTATTATTGGTAAACCATGTCTTTATTTTCCCCATTTCTTTCTCTTTTGTCACTTAGGCTGCTGGTATTTCCTTTAATCAATAAAGAATATGCTTATAAGTAGATATCACATGTTAAGGTAGATGGAAAATTATTTATATAAATAATATGGGTTCTAGTACTGATCCCTGGGGTACACTACAATTTACCTTCCGCAATTCGGAAATGTCGTTTCGCCACAATACTGTCGTCGATCTTGGAAATACGATCGTAGTAACCCATGGGCCACACCCTAATCCCATAAGTATGTAACTTGTCCATCTAATCAATCTATGATGAAGAACGCTCTTGAAAGTTTACTCAGGTACTGTACTCACACATATTTAGCTCAATACTTTCTTTATTATCCCTTGCTGTTAAAATTTCATTGACTAACCCAATCATAACTGTCAATGTTGATCGATTTGATCCGTAACTTGTTCTGCTAAAAGGTAGTGTTTTCGACAAAAGGTAATATTCTATTTTTGGATATTACAGGTAAAATCGATATAGGTCGATAGTTTTCCGTGGCTGTTTTAGAACCTTCCTTGTGTATACGAATGACTTTAGCGATTTTTAATTCCTTAGAAAACATCATCTCTAACAAGCACTTATTGATAATATCAGTCAACGGCTCAATAATTTCCGTTAATACCTCCCTTATTATAGTTCTGATGTTAAAAATGTCACACGTTTTTTTTATTTTTCAAACTAGTTACTATTGTTTCTATTTCTGAAGGTGCAACAGGTCCGAAATAGTTATTTATGTACCAAGTCAGTAAAGTGATCCTTTATCGAACGAGTCTGATTTATGAGCAAAGCGAACGAGGAAAGTAACAGGCGAGTTCGATAAAGGCAATTTACTGACGTGGTGCATACAAAATTTTATCGCCAACCGTAAAAATTGTCAATTTAAAAAATATAGATATAATAACTTATCACAGTTTAAGACAGTGACAAACGTTTTATGTTTAATGTCATATAATCACGACTATGTTGACAGATATTAGCGACAGGTAAAGTGTTTTATTTTACAGTTCGATAAAGTGTTTGTTTACTTCCGTAAAACGCTATGGTAATGCGTCGCTTTATTGACAGTTAACGATAAGACATGTTTTGTTACATGTTGTATTAATTTCTACTGCTAAGTATTCATTAAACTGGTCGCTTGTTCAAGAAATAGGAATTTTATACATTCTTGTTGAGTTACGACTTTAGTAAACTCGCAAAAAATCATCCAACAAAAACCTTCAAATAAAATTTCCATTTCTTCACATCCTTTAAAAAGCTCACTGTAAACAAACAATCAATTTCTAAGCTGCAACTATATTTACAATAACAATTGTCTAATTTTCCGAAAAAAAGTAATGACTAAAGTCACTATATCTAATAAAGTACCGCAATTGGTAAGGACCATGAGTAAGAGAGAGAAAGATATATTTTGGAAACAAAATGGCCGTTTGACTGCTGTCATATTATTACTGTAAAAACACGAAATCGCTCGTTGGTCGCTTATTTATATGTAATGTGTTATAATTGGTGTTATACATAGTAAGAAACGTTTGTATTTGTTGTGACAATGAAGCGAAAATGGATATCGTCTCTTCCGATTGCCAAGTGGTATGTAATTATAAATGCAATGTATTTAATATACAGCATGTGTCAATTTTCATTAGCCATAGGCGATTAATTCATGAAATACGTGACAACATGGCATCTAATTCCATACATTACAACACCAATGAGACAATAATAACGGAAGCAAGTTCATTTGGTGAAACTTCAGGCCGGAAAAGGAAACGTATAAATGAAGAACTTGCAGAAGATGTCCCCAGCAATATTACATTAGATGATTTATGTCATGGTATGAATTTGAAATACTTTATTTACCTGTTGTAGTTATATTGCATATTGTAAAACTAATGTTTATCGGTCTGTTTATCAAGTTATTACATTATACATTGTGGATTGTTAGATGAGAAAAATCGGGCAGATGAAGATGACGCGATGGTATTAGGTGATCCAGATCCAGAAATGATCGTACTGCTTTCTGATGGTGACATGCAAGAAACTCAAACACTGTTGATCGAAAAGTTGAGGAAGGCACTAAGGAAGAGTATAAAACAATGTAGTGTGTATAAGAGACAGTGTATCAACAACTTGTGATAAAAATAGTAGAAGCATTGCTATGAGATCCGCTATCAAAAAATAAATATAAGCTTGCCATAATACATATTTCGTTTTATTTACAAAAAATGCATGTATAGTTACTAAATCAAATTTAAACAATAAATAATATTGAAAATCGTCATAATATGTGTCAATTCCATAAAGTCACTTAAACAGGACATTTAATAATCGCGCTACTCACTACATTTCAGTTGGTATTGGAATCAATATGGCGTCCTAATTGCGGTACTTTGTTAGATAAAGTGACTTTAGTAATGACACCACAATAGCGCCACCTAGAGAGGCGGTTTGTAAAAACTAAAAATGCTGCCTTCGTATGAGGCCTGAGATGGCTTCCGTAGGTTATATTACGTAGTTGACAGGTATTATTTTGTAAAATCTCAAATTTGAAGTCACTTTTATTTATTGACGTATGCCTGTTGCTATAATATTCTTAAAATGAGTAACGGACAACTGACATTGTAAATATGATCGTTTCTCCTTTTTATTTTTGTGTGAAACCTTAGGATAAGTCCTAAAAACAAAATAATGATGTGAGCAAATCTGGACAGCAGAAATGAAATTGGATTATAAAAATTTCGCCGTCTGTAAGATTCGAACTTACGCCTTAAAGTTTGCTGGACTTTGTTCGCTGCCAATTGCGTTACGATGGGATGTTCCGTATGTGTTGCAATTGAGAAAATTATAATTTTCAACAATTCTTTCGCACTGAGAAAACTGTTAATTAAATGAACTGGTTCAAACTTATTATTTGACAGAAATATCATATACAAAATGCCCTTCAAAAATAGAGAATAAATTATGGAGAAATACAATATTTTGGGAGTAACAGAGGAAGTTGGCAAGAAATTTTTTTATTTATATTATTCCTAATTTAAATCTGAAACAAGATCAATTATCAGGAGCGAAATTTATTACAAATATTTACCCATACAATGGCGCAAACTCTTAACAATAATTATTCCCTGTGTTCGCTGTATTGTTTTCCAATGACATGACTGATTAGTAGGAAGAGAGGCTTGACATGTTATTAATGTTTTATTCCTAAGGGAAGCTGTCATGGCAACGTTTACGTCAATGATTAATACAAACACGTGTACAAATGTCATAATAGTTTAAATAGTTTCATGCAGTCATTCTAATATGGAATTAGTGTACTCCAGACGTTTTGAGGATCTAAACGTTATAATTCATGCATCAGTTGTTTCTTGTACAGTTTTAAGTGGTAGTATAGTTTCAAAATTCTTTGTAAAGAAATATGACGAATGTCCAGTTCCTGGTAATGACGCAGAGTAAAGGTTCCTTGAACGCTTTCTTCAATATCTTGCACGAAAACTATCACGTGTGAAAATCCAAGATGTTTCGTAATAATTGCTGACCGTGTAACGCTCCATGATTAAGTTTTAGTATTTGGCGAATATAATCTCCAAACTTGTTGCATTCTCATTGTAACAGTTTTTGACTAACGAGTAAATCAAATCAATCAGTTATATATGACCCGCCATGTATAAACAAGTCGATATTATCTGGGATATAACACGAACGTTATTTAAAGCCCAAATATAGAAATGTTTATTTTTTATTACCAACAAATCAAACAGGCTAGTCAAATGAAAGAGAAAGGCATTCATACACTGAGTTGGACTAAATAATATTCTAAATGAACATACCTATTATCAAAATTAAAATTGGTTACTTACAAGTGCTTGATACTGTTTCTGGGATTCTAAAAACTCTTGAGTTAATCGATTATTTTCTTCTTTTAATTGTACCATTTGGTCACGCATGTCAAAACTGCTTGTACTCTTGCTTGATTTTTGTGAGTTTACTGTACTGGCGCCCAAATTTTCACCCAAATCAGGTGCTAATGCGTTTAAAGCTGCTTCTGCACATTGCCTTACAAGGTTATCAAGGGCAAACATCCAATGTGGTTTTATTGGATGCAACCTCAATATTTCATTTACAGATTCCTACGAAAAATCGACGCATTAAATCTTTCTTGTCATACTTTAATATAAATAAAATAATAGATGATGAATGATTACAATGTACTTTTTATTAATGACTTATAATTACCTGGAATAAATATATAGCTAATTGCAATTGATTAATAGCGCCCTCGAAACAAAATTCACTTCGTAAATTAGTTATAGTATCATGTAGCGTGTTTTTTGTCTGATCTGTCAAAAAATCTTTCACGGCAATTAATATTTTTGTCAAATGATCAGTAGTCAGTACAATTTCTTCTTCTTTCAGGAACTTCAACTTAATTTTTGATAGCCACAATTCGCAGATTTTCGATCCGTCCTGAGCGAAAACTTTGGCTAATGTTGTGCGTCTTTGGGAATCCTTCTTCAAAAGATAGAAGCCGTCAGAATCTCCTCCACCTGCATCCACTTCAGGTGAAAGAAGCGTCCCCGACGAATTCCTTCTCTGAGATCCATCATGATCATCCGGGTCCATGTCAATGGATGGAGTGGACGCCAAGCTGTTTAATAAATAAAACACATATTTAAAAACATATAAAATGTAATTAACAACCAACCACTCCTAATTATTATTACTAATTGTTTCTTTATATTACTGAGTAACTGAGTATAATTTATATAGGACATAACATTTATTTGCAATGTAAGTGTCAGTACCTGTAAATCCATATATGTAATAAGTTTACGACAAATAAGTGACAAAATTAAATTAGATTAAGAGATGAAGGATAGTAAAGTGATTCTATTTACATTAAGAGGATTGTAAGGGTTCCATGCGCGAGAAAGTAATTTTTACAATAATAAATTTACATTTTGCCATAAACATGCTTTACTAATCCTTTTAACAATTACAGTTCTATTTAGTAGGTAGTAAGATCATGGTTTTACTTTCTTATACGTAGCACAGTATAAGGAAGTATTGTGATGACGAAAATTTTCGACCTCGACATTTTTGCAGATGCCCACGTTTTCAAGTCCCCTGATACCAAAAAAGTGGTCTCTCCCCCCCCCCTCTCCCTACCTCACTCTATGTGTGTGTGACCACGATAGCGGTCAAACCGCTGTAGATGTCAATTCCAAATTTTGTATTTACGTGTATAATCTCCCTCTTGAGATCTGATTAGTTTTTCAATAAAATCGCTAAACCGGAAGTAGTAGTTTACTTCAGTGAAAAAATTGAATTTTGCCAATGTTTCGTCTACTACTAAGTTTAAACAAATTTATAACGAATTCATATGTACTCGAAATTAAATTTGAGAAGAATATTATTAAAGAAATTTTTAGAAATTCCTACCGGAAGTAGGTCTTTTATTCTTATCGAAAATCAGTTTCTTGCGAATACTTCGCAAGTCATGCTTTTTAGACAGGTACATTACGAGTATAAAAGTATTTAGAACTTAATTTCCAATTCCTTTTATATAAAATTTTTTTTCAAAATTCGGACCGGAAGTAACACTTTCACTCTTACCGCATAGCGATTTTTTTTAATTTTCGCTCTTGGGTGTGTACCGGTTTGTGTAAAAAACAGTTCGAGAGGAATTTTAAATAAAACATACTATTGGCTTCACAAGATATATGTATATACACGGTGCTTGAAAAGTTCATAAAACCGGACATTCTAAAAAGCGTCATGACAGTGATAGCGTTTTAGAGGAAACTGTAAAAAACTTTTAAGCGGACGCGAAAAAGGCGATTCAAGCTCGAAGAGATTAACAAATACAACCAGTAATTAAAATAATAACAAAGTAAAACTCCTTTTCATATTGCAAAAATTCGTTTTGTCTATAAAAGAATAGTCTGAAATACATAAAAGAGGTAATAGGGTTAATATCTTTCCACTAGCATATCGTTATAAATTTTTAATAATCTATTCCAATACATATTTTTTTTATAATGTAATATTATATATGCAGGTGAGTCGGCTCCCTGGGGCAGATTGTAGCTTTATGAGAAAAGATATTTCGAAAAAGTTTTTCCCTATAATAGCCACTCCTTAGGAGTATCTTCTAAATTTATTTTGTATCATACAAAGTGTTCCATGGTTTTTTAAAACACAGACCTGTATGTTATTACGTTTTTATATTCCCCGTATAATTCTTACGCAAAAAGTATTAAGATAGCATAGACCTAAAATTTAAAGTTTTCGACTTATTACCATTTTTCTGAAAAAGTTTTTATAAAAATATATTTGTCAAATACGAGTATTACATGGACTCAATTTTTGGTAGTATTGTTTATAATGAAAGGTTCTAATACAAGTACACTTTTTTTTTTTTAAATAACATGTGAATGTGCAGAAAACTGAATTAAAAGTAACATGACACATTTTTGTCTAATTTTTTTCAAATGGAACAGCATGTATCAGTTCACTTTTGAAATGTTTACTAAATCACACGCCAAAACTGAGATATTGTCATTTTTTGATATAATTTTGCCAACTTTATGTTTTTTAATTGAATACGATATTTTTGTACTGGAGGAATGTCAAAGGAATTATCTATTAGACAGTTTACCAGCAGAAGATGTTTCATTACTACTGGTATTCTTGCTTATTCAAAACCACGGAAACCTAAATACTAAGTATCACATATTTAGGTTTCCATGGTTTTGAATAAGCAAGACTATCATGATGAAAATCAATTATGATTTCCTACGGTGAATAATACATAATCCACACCTCAGCACCCGTGAAATAAGTCGTTTGCTGGATATTAGCTAAATCATCGTTGCAAGGAAATTAAAAGATAATAAACGCCAATCGTAATAATACATTTAAATACTGAGTTACGCACCCATCGTTGAAGCTAGCGAGAAGTGTTCCGCCAATGGGCAATAACTAAAATTAATGCCCGGCAATTCTTTTTGATAACGTATTATTTACGGGGGAAACTGCTTTCCATAGTAACGGAATAGTTAACAAAAGAAATTTTCATTATTCAAATGCCCTTACTTCACTAATAAATAGATCATCAGCATTGGTGGAGCATAATGTATGGGAAGCCATTCTAGGTGTTTAGACCCGCATTTCTTTGAAGGCAGTATTAACGGACAAACTTATGAACAATTTCTATCAGGCAATTTAGTAGAATTATTGGAAGATGGTCCACTATATTTACGAAGAGATGTGGATTCAACAAGACGGAAAACCGCGACGTTCTATGCTTCAGGTAAGAAATATTTTAAATGACATCTTTCTTGGGAAGTGGTTAGCTCGTGGAGGTCCTAATCGTTAGCCTGCTAGGTCTTCGGACATCACAAAATTAGTTTTTCTTAGAGATACATAAAAAAGCAAATATACAGTATACCTGTATCTAGAAAGAAAGCTATGCGGGAACATATTCGACGAATATTTAGAAACATAAGTACTCAACTCCTATACTCCATTCAGTCTAAGAATGGAGCATTGGGAAAGATAGGGCTTAAAATAAACGTTTGTGATTGGTTGAAATCGAGTGTGCATTTACACCGGCAAAATAATCGCATTTAGCTTGTTCTGTCAAAAATTTGTTTACTGACAGTTTTGTTCAAAGAGTTTGTCGATTTCCGTATTTTACATAGTTATTTGTTGTTAATATTCTTAAAAAATAGTTCTTCTTAGAACTCGCAAGTGAAATATTCATTTGTTAAGGTATTTTATCAATTTCTAGATATTGTAAATACGATAATAATTGAAATTCTGCTAATGGAAATAGTATCTAAAATTTATTGAATTTTAACATGAAATATTACCCTTTACACCTTTTACTCACATATTGATAATGATACCTACATTCTTGAATGTTGTAAAATGTAAGTGTTTTATTTACATGTAGACACAACGTGTTATTCAATGTTTTCCTTATATTTTAATATTTTTTTGTGTGAGCGATATTCTGTTTTGGAAAACTTATCAAATACTGATTAGCTGTTTGCCTTTTCATGTTTGTTAGTATGGTTATCATTTTAAAAGCAATGTAAGCCTTACTTAAATAAATGTCAATAAACACGTAAAAGTCAAAATATAATATCATATACAATGTATATCCCTGCTATCCATCTGACAGTAAACATGTTTTATTTGTTTTCAAAATACAAAATTCATCGTGTGTAAACTGTGCTCATATTGTAGCGCCATCTACTCCATTCTTAGACTGAATGGAGTAGATGGAATGGAAAGTTTCGGAAGCGTGTTAAAAAAAGTTTAAAAGTGGATGAATATTCATTTGAACATTTGTTGAAATAATGTTCCTATTTTAACCCATTAGCGCCGAATCTTATTTATTATTATTTTAATTTTTAATTTCTGTTCCACTAATTACTCATCCATTCACGTATAACAGTTCCTGTTTCTACACAAAAATCAACTTAATAATTTGTTTAGTTTCAAATTTGTTTATTGTGCCATATTCGACAAACTTTACGAAAATATTGCTGGTACAGAGTGCGTTCTAAATAAGATATATCATTTTTTTTGTCATTTCTTCAATACGTACAAAAATCATATCTCTAAGCTCATTTTAGAAAAGTTCATTATAAATTCATGCTTGTCAACTGAGAAGCAACTTATAAATGTCATCCATTAAATTCTCAATTTCACCTCAAATATCCATGGCTCACTATACCGTATTCAGATAAAACACATTATATCAGAAAACGATAATAGCTCAGTAATGGTCATTTTTAAAATACATGTTAGTGCGAAATTTAGTAAGCAATTCAAAAATGAACTGATAAACGACCTGTTTCATTTAAAAAAATGACGTTTAGACAAAATTGTGTCATGTAATTTTAATCCAGTTTTCAGCACATGTAATTAGTAATTCAAAAAAAAAATAGCATGCATTAGTACCTTCTATTATGAACAATACTACCGTATTCAAATAAAAGCATGAAGTTGGCAAAATTATATCAGAAAACGACAATAGCTCAGCAATGGTCACTTTTAAAATAATAACGTCTTACAAGTTTTGGTGCGAAATTTAATTGTAATTACCAATACAAAAATGAACTGATATACAGGCTGTTCCATTTGAAAAAAATCACTTTTAGACAAACATATGTCATGTAACTTTAATCCAGTTTTCTGCAAATTCAATTAGTAATTGCAAAAAACTAAAATATGCTTGTATTAATTAGGTCCTTTTATTATGAACAACTCTATCAAAAATTGTACCCATCTAATACGTCGTTTTCGAGAAATATAATTTTATAAAAAGAACTATAATAAATCGAAAACTTTAAATTTGAGGCCTATACTATCTTTTAACTTTTTGACTAAGAATTATACAGGGAATACAAAAATATAATAATATATACGGTGTTCCATTTCAAAAACTATAACTATGGTCAGCCACCAAGTTATGCTCTGTACAATACACAATAAATTTAAAAGGTGCTCCTAATGACTGGCTATCATAGGCAAAAAAAAAACACACAATCACGCTGTATATTTAAAAATTCCATTCTTTTTAAATTAATCTACTACCTACCAAAACTGCTTTACATAAATAAAAGCATCTATACTGAAAAATGAGAAATGAGAAAAAGCTTGTTTATATTAGTTTTAAGAAGTCTACAACGGTTAGTACTAAAATAAACTAATAATCACCAAAAATAGAATATCAGTGATTTGGCTAAAATATGGTACTGTTTTCTAATATGCATACATTTTATTCAAAGTCATATGTTTAAACAAATGTAAAGCAGTTTCACACAATCTGGCCCTGAATAAATTGTATAATTACAGATTTCATGCATATTGGGTTTCTGTAATATGCAGATATTAAGTATAAGATATATGGAAAACAAGTGTTGTAAATCATAATTTATACTGTCAACAGCGGGCAACACAGTGATATTAGAAGACTGTACAATAATTCTCAATTTGTGTAATGCAATATCAATAGTATTTATATTTGAAAACTATTTTGATGATAATCCACTAACACTAGTTACTACAATTATAAAATATTAGTGTTATACCGAAATTGACTATTACTTTTTGTCGAGCATATTGGCTATTTGACCTACGAAGCATATGTCTTATATGCTTTATACTAAGCACTCGTAAGAAATTCACATCTCAGTTCTGTAATCCTTATATTTTGCATTCTTCGTCTCTGTTAAATTATGCCACTATTAAGCAATATTTCGCAACCACAGAAGGTTAAGGTCTTGAAGGAATAGAAGTACCTATATGAATGATAATATATGATCTGCCAAACTGGTTGATAACTCAATGACAAACATTGTTCTATCTAATAGAAAAATAAATTACTGATCAAAATCCACATTGAACATTTTATTGCCAAAAGGGTAAATAATTATAGTACATCCTGTGTTAGACATGCAAACATATTATTATCAACTCCTGAGAATTATAGATAGTGTAAGAATATTCAGTATTAATATTTTTTGTTTGAAAAAAGTAGGCACCTGCGGGAATAAATAAGTAATTCATAAAGATGTTACGATCTTTGTAAAATTGTTTTGTAATGAATAACGGTTTCTCTAAAATACATACTCATGATTCATTTACATATGCAGTTAAATCAATATTCTCAGATTTAGTTATTTTCATTACATATTACTAAAAATAGAACAACAGAATGCTTACATCTTCAAGTAAACATGTATTATTCTTGGAAATATATGTATTGTGAAAACAATATTTTTATCAAAAAAACCGACCAATTCTATTTCTATTATCAGTAGTTTCTTTACCACTGCTAATTAATTATATATCGCATGCAAAATGTATCAAGTGCTAAATATGCAAAACCACATCCTTCATTGATAACAGTGAAATCTTGATAACAATATACATGTGCACTAGAAGGAATGTCTTACTACAATTATTACTAGAATCTAACCAAACCAAAATGTATGTAAATATTATCAAGCGTTAATTTGTTTTGCATTAAAATAACATGCATTATTAATAACTATTTGAATATGTTTAAACATGTATAGTAAAATAAATAAATAATAAGTAGGTAAAGAATATATATTACAGTAGTTAGATAGGAACTGCAATGATTTTTAGACCTATTGTATGAATAATATGATTACCTGTTAAAAGAAAGGGCGGAAGGCATTTGAATAGGCGGCAATAAGTTTCCTCGATTTTGGGAGCTGGAATGTAAGACAAAGATGCAAAACATATCAACAAAGCAGGAAATGAAATCCATTTAACTAAATTTATTGTGACATAAAACGGACGAATAAAACATAATATGTAATTTGCAAATTTTACGCAAAGATGCACCTAAACGTATTTCCTCCATAACTCTATTGCTGTCGGAAACACCAAAAAATGCTTAATACGATGCAAAAAAGACTAATACATAATTTTTTTTATTAATTTCAAAGATGACACACTTCCTATATTGAAGGAAAAGTACATACAGTATGTTATTTTAAAATGAACATGTTGCGTATAGTATTACATTTTTTCTCGCTGTATGTCAGGACTATCCTACTAAGAATACATTACGACTAAATTATGCTATTTTCTGTAGAAAAATTTGAGCTTTAATATTCACAGATATCGAGATGTATTTTGAAAAGGGAATTATTCGAAATTTTATTATTTTTAAATCAAATATGTGTTCTTAGATCACCATATGTGCAATACAATACATTTTTACTTTCTTATACGTAGTATAAGGAAGTATTGGGATGATGAAAATTTTCGACCTCGAGATTTTTGCAGATGTCCACGTTTTGAAGTCCCAAGATACCGAAAAAGTGGTTTTTAAAAAATGTCTCTGTGTTTGTCTGTGACCACGATAGCGGTCAAACCGCTATAGCTATCAATTCCAAATTTTGTATTTACGTGTATAATCTCCCTCTTGAGATCTGATTAGTTTTTCAGTAAAATCGGTAGACCGGAAGTAGCAGTTTACTTCAGTGAAAAAATCGAATTTTGCCAACCGGAAGTTGGTCTTTTACTCTTATCGAAAATCAGTTTTTTGCGAATATTTCGCAAGTCATGCTTTTAGACAAGTACGTTACGAGTATAAAAGTATTTAAAACATAATTTTCAATATCTTTTGTATAAAAAAAATTTCAAAATTCGGACCGGAAGTACCACTTTTACTCTTATCGAATAGCGATTTTTTGCAAATATTTCGTAAGTTATGCATTCTATATATATTTATCAAGAGTACAGTATTTAGAATTGGATTTGCAATATTTTTTGAATATATGAAATTTCAAAATTCGGACCGGAAGTAGCACTTTTACTCTTAGCGAGTAGCACTTTTTTTCGAATAATTTGCAAAGTATGCATTCTATAGCGATTTATTAAGAGAATGACAGTACTTAGAATAGGATTTTGAATAAGTTTTGTATCAAAAAATTGTATAGTTTGAAACGCTCATGCGTATAAGAAAGTCGTGTGGTAGCCACACCTCATTTTTGATATCGTTAAACTATTTTTCATCTATCGCTAGCGGACTTCGATACTTGAGGATCTCTTAATAAGTCTAGTTTTCTATGGAAACTGTTTTACTACGAATTTTATCGGAAATAAACATGTAATAACGGAAAACGGAAAGTATCGGAAATAAACATGTAATAACTGCAAAACAGTATAAGTTTGACGAAAATTTTTCAAAAAAATGCAATAATATACAGACTGTATATTATTGCATTAAAACTTATCATCAAATTTAAGGGCCACTCTTATATTGACAGACTACTGTTCCATTTAAGACAGTAGTACGACGCCCAACAAATAAAAATAGCGGAATAACGCGGCTCAGTATCCACCGGTCCTGTTGATTAACACTAGCTAAGTAAGTTGCATACATTAATATACTAGGGTAAGGTGAAAAATTCTCGGCCTGACACAGAGATGGCGTTCCAATCAACGAAAATTAATGACTCCTGCCTGCGTGCACCCGTCATTAGTTCGTATGACAAGCTTCAAAATGTTCTGTCAAGTAGTTTGTTTACACGAATTTTCGCAATAGACGTCTTCCGTGTTTTTCGTTAAAATGGATAAATTTGAATATCGTGCGGTCATAAAATTCTTCGTTCTGGATGGGGTCATAAAATTCTTCGTTCTGGATGGATTAACTAACCCCTAAGGAAATTTATCCCAAGTTGACAAAAGTTTACGTGGACCCTGCTCCTTCAATGTCAACCGTTAAAAAGTGGGCAACTGATTTTGATGCCAAAGCTCTGCGCAAGGTCATGGCCAGTGTGTTTTGGGATGCGAAAGGGATCCTGTTAATTAATTACCTTGAAAAAGGCAGACCAATTACAGATGAATATTACTACAACCTTCTTGACCACCTGGATGCCAAAATTCGCGAGAAGAGGACTGGCTTGAAGAAGAAAGAAATCATGTTTCACCAGGACAACGCATCTGCTCACAAAAGTGCGTTGGTAATGGGAAAACTGCGGGATTTGAGGTATGAATTGCTCGACCATCCCCCTATTCTCCTGATTTGGCACTCTAAGACTTCCATCTGTTCCCAAACTTGAAAAAATTTGTTTCTGGAAAGCGCTTCGCGTCCAATGAAGAAGTTGAAAGTGCCGTGAATGAATATTTTAACAGCCTTCCAGACTCTCACTTCCGGGAAGGAATACTGATGTTGAAGAAACACGCTGAACCAAGTGCGTTGATGTCAAAGGAGATTATGTAGAAAAATAAAATCATTTTTTAAGTGAAAATTGTCTTTCATTGTCAGGCTGAGAATTTTTCACCTTACCCTCTTACATTAATTCACGCATTAACGAAAGAATAGCCGAAATCCGCTGGACAGAGTATATTCTATTCAAAGTGACTGGTATTTCCTGTATAACCGGAAGTGCGTCATCTTCAAAAATTAAGTTACAAATTAATTTTTATATCAAACAACAATTTATATAATATTTAATGGTTGCATCTTTTGTATTAAACAATTTATGTCGTATCTCTAACAGTAATAGAATTATGTATCTAGAAAATGCGCCAGCTTGTATAAAAACCGTAAAATTTGGCTAAATCTTGAAACTAATTATGTAACACTTATTAAAATAATAACAGAAATTATCAAATTTGATATGGACTCGCTTGAAGTTATCGTTTTTAATAAAAAAATTTTTTTAAACTTATTAATGATACGATAGCACTAACTGTAATTCACAGTAATTCATAGGAATTGTTCCAAAACATTTCAAACAAAAAATCATTACTTTAGACTGTTTTTTTTTTGTTTTTCAGAAACTTAATTCGATAATAATACACGTATATAAATTATTTCCTCAAAGTTTGCGTAAACCTTAAAAATGTTCATTGATGATGGCTAGGAATCGGCAATCAGGGGTACATTATAGAACTGGACTTAAAAATGAATAATGTAATTCAAAATTGGGCACAGTAGTAGTGATATCATCAATAGTCACCTAAAGTAGTGGAGAATGTCAGACGCGGGTAACAGTGAGACAGTCCCTCACAAAGATGGCGCTTGAGAAGGGCAACATTGAAAATTGCAAGTAGTTGGTATAACCTGTTTTCACCACTGATTTCTTAAAGTGCTTAGCCATTATGAAGCATTATTGTTTAAGTTTTACGAATTTTAGATGTTTGAGTAACGTAAAATGGGTAACAGTAAGACATCTCAGTGTAACTCCCATATAATCTAACTTTGCATTTGTATTACTGTATACTTTTACTTTCTTATACGTAGTATAAGGAAGTATTGTGATGATGAAAATTTTCGACCACGAGATTTTTGCAGATGTCTACGTTTTGAGGTCCCCTGATACCAAAAAAGTGGTTTTTAAAAAATGTCTGTGTGTCTGTCTGTCTGTGTGTGACCACGATAGCGGTCAAACCGCTGTAGATATCAATTCCAAATTTTGTATTTACGTGTATAATCTCCCTCTTGAGATCTGATTAGTTTTTCAGTAAAATCGGTAGACCGGAAGTAGTAGTTTACTTCAGTGAAAAATTCGAATTTTGCCAATATTTCGTCAATTACTAAGTTTAAACAAATTTATAAAGAATTGAAATGTACTCAAAATTAAATTTGAGACAGATTATCTTGAAAAGGTTTTTCGAAATTCCAACCGGAAGTAGGTCTTTTACTCTTATCTAAAATCAGTTTTTTGCGAATATCTCGCAAGTCATGCTTTCT
The DNA here is from genome assembly GCA_963170755.1 of Amphimallon solstitiale. Taxonomy (NCBI): domain Eukaryota; kingdom Metazoa; phylum Arthropoda; class Insecta; order Coleoptera; family Scarabaeidae; genus Amphimallon; species Amphimallon solstitiale. The sequence continues at coordinate 96,476,446 of OY720681.1, forward strand.
AGGCAGGTACATTACGAGTATAAAAGTATTTAGAACTTAATTTCCAATTCCTTTTGTATAAAAATGTTCTTCAAAATTCGGACCGGAAGTAACACTTTTACTCTTACCGAATAGCGATTTTTTGCAGATATGTCATAAATATGCATTCTATATATATTTATTAAGAGTACAAAAGTATTTAGAGTTGAATTTGCAATATTTTTTGTATACATGAAATTTCAAAATTCGGACCGGAAGTGGCACTTTTACTTTTAGCGAGTACCACTTTTTTTCGAATATCTTGCAAAGTATGCATTCTATAGCGATTTATTAAGAGAATGAAAGTACTTAGAATAGGATTTTGAATAAGTTTTGTATAACGAAATTCTTAAAATTGTAGTTTGAAACGCTCATACGTATAAGAAAGTCGTGTGGTGGCCACACCTCATTTTTTAGATTGTGTTTGGAATAAAAAAAAACTTTAATTTACATCCAGGATGCCTAGAAATCCTCCATGTAATCTAGTACGGGAACAGTTTTTGAAGAAAAAAATACGTAGGTCAGTAGCAGTTCACAATGGACAAAATATCTGTGGCAAAAGAGAAGCATTTAAGATCTCACACATTAGAATATTGAGTTAAGAATAGAACATTGCTACCCACAAAAAAAGAAGAGGCATTAGACAAACAACATAAGAAGAAAAAAATTGTGGAAGACGATAATGAAACAGAAGACGAAGAATAGAATTCTAAATGTAGTAGCAACAATTTTGAACCAGAAATAGGTCACTCAAATTTTGAAGAGTTGGAAATGTTTCCCGACTCCAGAAAATTCAAAATCAAAAGAAGGTTATTGTACGTAGAAATGCTGACGGGAATAAAAGAAAATTCCGAATGCTAGGTAATTTTCCTACGAGGAAGTTTAAAATTACCAAGAAAATTTATTTTACCGGATGTCTCAGATAAATGCCATTTTTACACAAAGATATAAAGATGAGTTTACCGCAACCTTTGAGTTATGGTCAGACGAAAACGCAGAATTCATACTACCAATTTGAAGTAAATTTTGACAGATATTCGGTGAAATATTAAGCTTAACATCACATGAATCTATATCTGTTGGTATACAAATGGTAAAGAAAATTCACGGAAGCTTTAATTATTATATCTCACAGTTCTCCGCCTACGACAAACAGTAAGATATGTCACACGTGAATTAATCATTTCTTTATTTGAGAGTATGCTTATAACCAAGTTAGCTAGTATAAAATGATTTTGACATCAATGTGAACATATAACTGAACCATATTGCTTGTTTCATTTTTCGGAGAATTTTGTTAAGGAGAACATTTGTCAGTCAAATAGAAACTAAACTTAATTAGTCTAATTGTTCTAATAGAAATGCCCTAACTTTGAATGAATTGCTTAACAAATATTCGTACATTAATAATTTTGTCACTTGTAACTTTAATGAGCAAGAAAACTATGAACTAACGAGGAATTTATACGTGTTTAGATTCAGATATAAACTTACCCACATTTAGAAAAACATCCACATAAATTTTGAAGTATAGACATTTCGTTATTTTAGTCATTTAAGTATGTATATGAAACTTTAGTGCTAATTTATTCTTAATCTAGAACAAGCATTTAATTTTTTAGCATCCGATAACTAACAAAAAAAAAACAGGAGATAGGTACACCTGTACATACTAATTTTAATGAATGTTAAAATGTCTCTTACGGAGTCCATATCAAAATTTGACATTTACAATTCTTACAAGAAAAGTATACATAAATAGTAGTGATAGAGAACTAAAAAAATAAAATAAACATAAGTACATACATATTTAAAAAAAAAAGTTATTTATTTACACACATGAGAAACTATAAAAACTAACAAGTACAAAACATTTGGATGAGAAAATATAATATAAAAAAGCATAATACAAAACATTCCAAAACTGAATTCCTAAATATTAAATAAAGCCTAAAATTATGCATGATTTAATTATTATTCATTTACCTACTATACAATGACGTATAGTATAAACATGGTTGTTAATATACGCGTTCTTTAAATTTTTCATCTCTGTAAAATTTAAAATTAAAATTGGGGAAAAATAATTTTGACAATAAAACTTTTGAATTCCTATTTTTGTCAAATGAATTTTAAAGCATGCAATACCAGACTGACAGGATTAGAAAAGTAGGTATGCTGATTAAAATTATAGAAAGCCATTAAGCACTAAGAAAGATGATTAAAAACTTATGAATTAATCCTTAAAGGCAACCAGAAAGTAGATACAAAATTCTTTTAAATGTCTAATATTGATGAATAGTAATAATAAGTCTCCATTTATTTAATGCAATATATGCCTATTTCTAACTATTATTGCACAATAAACAATATTTATTATTTTTATATTTTATTATTTTACTATATACCAAACATAGACTCTGATGGAGCAAATAAATATCATTAATTTTTAAATTAAGCCTTATTCAGAGTGCAGATGTAATTTGCAAATAGAGTAAGTAATATTATCGAAATTTCATTTACCTGCTCATAATAAATTAAAATAAAAACATTCTCCTCAAATGCAGTAAAAATATATTAAGCATAGTGTTCTGGACGACTTATTGTAGGAATCGTAGGAAGGAATAGATTGAAAGTAAATTATATCAAATTCCCCAGAAAAAGATCATATGTCTGTGTAATCTGTTCTCCAGATCATTTATTCGAATATCAAAAAAAAAAACAAAAGAAAAACATTAATCAGCTACATCATGTATAATAATTTTAAAACATTGGAGCCAAAATCAAAATTTTAAAAGTATGTAGGTATATGGAATTATCGTTATTTTTCCAAAAACTAAACATAATATAATGAAGAATATAATAGTGTTATGAAGAACCATTATAAAATCCTAGAACATACATTTTACAGATTTTATGACTTTCAAAACAAGTAAATATGGATAGAAAAATATATGTCACAGTACTATTTAGAATGTGTAGCAGATATATAATCAATTATGACAGAAAAGTATAATGATAACTGTGATCAATATGTCTACTACGTACTTTAATCATTTTCACAAAATAAGTATCACATATTAGTTTTTGTGTAAATGTCACGACAAAGGATAACTTCAATTACACTAATAAATAGAAAATTAAAGTAGAGAAAAAAGAAAACAGTAATTTACTTACATTTCAAAGAGTTTTATATGGAGTAAAAAACACAAACACTTTTTTTGTTTGTTTGAAAGTCTTTGTAACACAGATAACGTGCAAAGACTGAATGAATGATAACTTTGTATATCCTGAACCCCAGAGGACACAGTTATACTATCTATGCATCTTTCTTAGAACACTTTTTAATGTATGGTTTATATTAAAAAAATGCAAAAAAACTGTGGCTCGTTCCATTTTAAATAATTACACAAAAATTACTTTAGTAAAAATGAAATAACAACTTTTTTTTGATCACATTGACTTATACCACAGACCACTGTCAATTTATTGCTATATCTACCATTACTAATTGCATTATTTCTCATTTCAAATTGTAATTTAAATAAATAATACATAACCTATGGAATGATTTGTTTTGATTACAAAAATTATCTTAAATTTCTAGGTTATAAATTTGAAAAATTAGAACATACCATGAATATTTAAAGACACTTAACTTGATATCAATATCAATAACAGGTAAATTATTATTGATAATCATTGTCACTGATTATAAGTTTAAAACTATTAATAATAAGTACTGTTTAGTATCTTAACATGTGTCAGAATAAACTTTTTTATCAATGTTATTAGGAATGGTCATATCTATATAGGAAAACCACAAAATACTTACTCGAGATCTGGTGTGGTTGGAGTCTGATTTGGGGCACTGGAATGTCCAGGAAGTCTGTGTACTGCTCTATCAGCTGGAACAGAAACACTTCTGTTATATTCTGTATTTAAGCGCACAGTCTTTTTTCTTTCACATAAAAATAGATCTTCTATTAATTGCTGAGATGTTGCACGAAGGTCTGGATCAGGCTCAAAACATCTTAAAATAAAGTTTTTTGCTCTATCTGATAATTCTTCAGGAACTTGTGGATGTGCTTTATAATATCCAACTTTGAAAATTGCTGCTTGTGCTGAACCCAGCTCTATGAATGGGGTTTTCCCTGTTGCCATTTCAACTACCGTACAACCTAATGACCATATATCAGCAGGTGCACCATATCCTCTTTGTCCTTTATCTATAACTTCTGGAGCCATATACTGTAATGTTCCAGCAAATGTTTCAGTAACAGGACTTAAGCCAGCTAAACGTTTTGATGTACCAAAATCTGATATTTTAACTACACCACTATAAGTATTGACTAGTACGTTATCACCTTTTATATCTCTATGCACAATATTCTGATCGTGTAAGTATTTTAGACCTTCTAAAATTTGCTTAGTATAAAATGCCATTGTGTGTTCATTTTGTTTTAGTGGACCCCATTTACTACGTAATAGAGCACTTAAGGAACCTCCAGGTACTTGTTCCATAAATATCTTGAAATAATTATCTTCAGAGACTGAACCCAAATATTGCACTATATTTCTATGTCTTAATTGCGAGTGTAAACGGATCTCCTCGTGTAAAGGTTGGACGGCTCTCAAATTTTGTTCGGGTATCTCTTTCACGGCAATTCGAACCTGCGTATTCAAATCCCTTGCAGCATAGACTACTCCATATGTACCTTTGCCTAATATAACTTTTTTTCCTTGTTCATCACGTTCATATTCGAATTTTATTTCACGTGTAGGTTCACTTTCCATGAGACCTTCTTGATCTACTGTCAATTGTAATACTAGATTATAAAACCGCTCTCTGCAAGCACCGGAAGGGAAGTAAATTTGGAAGTCATCGGAATTTTGATGAACGTATAAGAAAAGACATCGTTCATCACGTTTATATAAACTAACACTTCGAATCATGGGCGATGTGAATTCCCAATCATGGATTTGCTTGCATTTACGTTGCAAGCTTTTCAAACACAAATTCGTAATTTGGATGGACTGCTGTTCTGCCCCTAAATTGACGCACAAATACGTTGGCATTAATTCTTTATTTGGTTCGTGAACTAAGGCGGGGAATCTAATACTGTCTTCAGCTGGCACTTTGGTAGCTTCATAAAAAAATTCCATCCAAAAATGGAATATCTAAAAATGAATGGAAATTCGAAATAAACATTTATAAACATTATTTAAAAGACAAATAAATAACAACCTGCTCTTCTGGTGATGATTCTTCGTCTTTGCGTCTTCTAAATTTGTCAATGAGTTGAATATTTCCGACTGTCGATTTTAGATACCAATCGGGAGGTTTCAATTTAAACATACATTCAGCAGCTTGAACAGCGTTAGCATAGTGTTGTATTAAGACAGATATTTCAAAAAATGTCGCTACATCCCAGTAATCTTTCAATGAGGACAAACTTCCTTTTTTACCAATGAGATTATTTAAAACCATGCCGATACTTTCAAGTTCGTCAGATTTTCCCATTTGTTCACCCCCTATTACTAACAACGTTGCCAAATTAATTCCTACAAAATAAAAACCTGCTTTTACAAAATGTTAAAGATAATATAATATGTACTTTATTGTACATAAATTGGTAAATAACACTGCATGTATGGAACAGAAATATTAGGAGCAGCTCATATAGATTCAAATTAGTTTGTTCTGGTAATTCTTTAGATTCAAGTCAATTAAAGGAATGTGTGTTGGCCATTAATTATTATTACATACGGGTGTCCCAGAAATAAAAAGACGGAGTAGCAGGTATATAAAGTCCGAACAGAAACAGGCCCAAATATACCTCAATAACGAAGAAATTAAAAATTTAATATTCTATGTTGTTTTTTAGATAAAAAAATTACATTACGGACCTGGCACAGAATGTATGTTTATAAATACACGTAAAAATGCTCATTTGTAAATAGACACGAACACACATACATAGAAAAATACGCTTTTATTTGTATAAAACGGGAAAAAACGTTAGATGGTACTCATTCATATAAAACATATTTTTTGCCCGATGCGTCTAGATAACGCAGCTATGTGGTCGGTTGTTGACCCAGATGGGCGACCCACTTTATTGCAGACAATAAAAGATTGTTTTTATTTTTAAAATAGGAAGGTTGTTGCTCTTTAATGTGTTTGTAGTCGGAACCAGCTGATTATTATTATTTTAGAATATTCAATAAATCGTAGTTTTTCTAGCAGGTGTAAAATTAAAGTAATTATGGTTTGATATTTATTATGAAGTATCTATTTCTTCTCCTTTTTTTTAATACAAGTAATATGATGGTCCTAAAAGGACCGATTGTGAAAGTGAAGCAGGTGGATATTTAGTCCAGGGTCGGCGTAAGGCCAATTGAATTCTTTATTATTGTTTTTCTGCCGTCTGCGCACGAATAAAGACTTGATGTTTTGAGGGTACGTTTTTACACAATCTAGCTTCCGATTTCTGCTCTCCGTCTTTTTATTTCTGGGACATCCTGTATAGGTGAAATTACTTAAGTTGGTATTTCCCCACTTTCATCAAGGAGTTATTATTTTTTGTGTGATGTATGCATGTATCACTGAACCTTTTGTTTTGAATTTAAAAAAATTACCTGCATATTCATTGGGTTGAACTTGAAATCCTTCCTTATACCAATGTGTTGCTTGTTTTAGAGAATCCAGATCCGTATGATTGGACTCTATAAATTTGTCTTTGTAAATTCGCCCGCAAAGACAAAGCATATCGGGAAAATGATTTTCTTTCTGCAAAAATAAAATAAAATCATACAATGTGAAAGTATATAGCCAAAATCAAAAATTATTATTTAAAGTCCGGCTACGTCTGCTAGTAAATAGTACTACTTTTATGATGAAATAAACAAAGCTACATGTGTATATGAACAAACAAGTAGTTAATTCAATAGACCTATCGGAAAAGATAGCAAACAACCTATCACATTACTTTATCATAATAGGCGCCTGTAATTGACTTATGCATTGCAATATAGAAATTTTAATATCATTAAGTCGGTAACGTGAAAACTTCTTCCTTGATCTATTCTATCGCCAGAGTTGATCATTTTCAAAATCACTGCTAAAAAAAACCTTTAAACTGCGTTATAGAATTATAATGTCTAAAATTGTAACACATAAAATTCACTTTAAACAGATCCGTAAATAAATCAGAGACATTATAGTGTGTATTATTACATTAATATTCGTGTTATATAGATGATATTATGGAGAAATGCCTTTGATTCACTAAAGATTGGTTATCCTAATATCAACGTAAATCGCTGGCTGGTATAGTGGGAAAATTCAAGGTAAAACATCTCAGACGACAGCAAATCTATATGCAAATACGAAAACAAATATATCAGTAAAAACTTAAATGTAGAAGATTACAACTTTCAACATATGGAGATCTTAAATAATTTGGTTCATTGATCAAAAAGGATAACTCCAAAACCAATGAAATAAAATTCAAAAAACCTAATTTAACGATTATCAGTGTTAATATGCGCACGAAAACATGATGTAGTCTAAGATGCTCTTATGTTAAAAAATGTAAATTTTTGATAAAGACATTCCTAATGCGTTTATTATTGCGATTTCTGGATGTAATGTAGAATGGACGTAAAATTTTGAGAAAAACGTATAGCTTGAAATCGTGAACTGGATAACAGCAAGCCAATATTATGAGATATATTAAGAGTAGATCTGATAGTCAAGCGGCACTACAGGCGATATCAAGCCAAGAGGTGTCGTCAAGACTGATCTGGAATGCCTCGAAGAGCTCAAACTGCTGGCAATCCGGAATAAGGTAAAACTGATCTGGATGTCAGGGCATAAAGGGATTGAGGGCAATGAAAAACCTGATGAATTCGCTAGGAGAGGATCAAAAGCAAGATTCATAGGCCCAGAACCGGCTCTGGGGGTACCCAAGAGTATGACCCGAAGCCACGTTATAGACTGGGTTTATGAAAAACATAAGCATCACTGTGCAACAATTCCAAGACAAAATCAAGACAAGGAATTTATTGGTCAATCGTACAACAAAAGAGCCGCGAACAACAACGGGTCTTTTGACTGGTCATGCACCTGTTAAAGTGCATCTCAACAGGACAGGCCTGTATAATGGAGATCTTAGTTGTAGACTCTGCAATAAGGAACCAGAAACAATGAGGCACATCTGGCAAACTGTGAGGTACTGGATCACAGGAGGCAACGCATCTTTGGGCAACCGAATGTAGATCCAGAGATGCTCAAGAGACATCCAGTAAAGGACCTGTACAGAATCGTACAGGACACAACATTGCTGGAGTGGATAACATAGATAACACAGGTTAAGCAGATTAAACCTTACTGGCTGCGGTGCAAACTGGAGACGTTAGTCAGGCAGGCCTGGAAAAAAAAGAGTAGTAGAAGAATATATACCAATCACCGAAAGCAGTTATGGAATGGAAGATACTTTGTAGAAGATTAGAAGAAAGTTGAAGAGAGTCCATTGATGAGTGTTAACGATAGGACAAAATTGAAGACAGTAATCGAAAAAACTAAAACGCACAAATAGAATGCCACAAGAATTTGTTCATATTTAAATTACTAGAATTGTAATGATAAGACCTTTGCATTTTGTCAAATATGATATTATAATCCTATAAGCGCAATTTATAGCAATGATTTGAAAAATGAAATTACTTCCTATTAATTTTATATCATCATATTTATATAATACTTATGATTAAATTGTTTTTATTTTCTAAATCTAATATTTATGCACGGCTATGTCTGTAGAACAAATGAAGGAAGATGCTTCCAAATTGCCAATTTAATAACATGAAAATTTGTAAATCATAATGCCAAATAATTACAGATATTCAGTATATACAGGGTGAGTCGGAAAATACATACCAGGCTTTAGGAATGCATTTTACATACAAAAAAAAATGCAAAAAACAAATATTGTAATCCGTCTTTTATTTAATTTCAAATTATAGCGTCACTACAAAACTGTCCATTGTTCTTATGATTATAATAGATGTTCAAAAACACTATCACCAAATTCCGTTTCGCCTACGAATCGCGTCCATTGTTCCTCTGATTGATTCATGCCTTTCTATAATATCAGTTAAAGAATGTTCTATACGTCGAATTAGGTCATTCAGTGTCAACTTTCACTTTGGAAATCCAATTTTCGAATCAACCTCATATGGAATAGATAATAGGCATGAGCTTAAGTAAATTTTGAGACCAAATGATACTGTCTCGACCAAACCAACGCTAAGAAAACCTTTTACCCAAATGTTGAACGGCCTGACTTTTGAAATGTGCAGGAGCATCATCAGGCTGATAAAATGCTTATATTCTCATGTTTAGAAGATGGTATATAGTTTTCTTTCTATTTTTTTTTGCATGAAATAAATAAATTAATGGCATCTTGCAAGGAAATGCTCCAAGTTGAAAGAGCCAATTAAATAATACCTCACGTTTACTGGAAACTTGTGCTGAAACTGTGTTTTCGGAGCTACGAGTATTATTGATGCCATGAGTGAGTTCATCGGTAAGCGGTCATTCGATCGTGGGTAATATACCAGCTATGGGCAATACTGATGGTAAACCTTACTCATGGAGTGTGCCAATTGCTCTTGTTTTAGGAATTCCCACATGAGCACTAATCCGTCCTGAAATGATAGTTGGAGTAGCTTTTATTAAATAAACAGTATGTTTAAGTATAGTATGTTTCAAGACATAGTAACCTGTGGGAGCTTTCATTTGCACAATATCTTGAAAAGGAATATATATGCATGATCCGTTTAAAGATATAGTGCGAATGCAAGCTCCCACAGGTTAGTATAGCTTGAAACATACTATATATCTAAATCTTGTTGATTTGCACATCCAGATTATATGTTAGCACTAAGAAGCATTCCAAACTCGCGCAGTTTGTTGAAAACTTTAAGAAAAACCCTTTTGTCTGGAGTTTACTGGAAACCATTTACGATATTTTTCAACATCTGTCGTAGCACCGAATTGCAAGAATCATAAACATACACCTGAATTTTACTTTTAATCGCACACGCTCGGAAATAAATGTTAAATGGTTAACATTTTCACAATTACCTTACTTTCGGACGCAGTATATTGAAATGAATATAAGATATTTTGTTACATTACTGTCATATAAAAACAAAGAAGTATCAGATAACAATATTTGTGTGTCGTAAATTCAATTGTTACATGTAGAATATATCCCTGAAGGTTGGTGCGTTCTTCCTGATTTATTTTGTAGATTGTTCATAACGTGATTTGACCACTTTCTAATCGATCGACCAGTGGCGGCTGCTGCAGGGAGGGCAACGGGACACTGCCCCCCCCCCCCGCGTGACAAATTTCTTTTAACAGATAAATTAATTATAAATACCTAATTTGCATTTTATTTTTCTGATTTGTTTGATAACAAATAATATGTTTTCGGAAGTAACAGTCCGTCTTTTTAGCGCGTTTAAAAATCGCTGTCTGACGTAAGCTCCGGGGCATCTCGCGCGACTGCCCCGTTTGTATTAAGAAATCGAGCGATGAAACTGGCGCGGGTAGCGTGCGTATATATGTAGGCGGCGGGGCACTACTCTATGGTGCCGGGTCCGGGTGGCGGTCCAGTATGTAATATACAGCAGTGAGTGTATGTTGTAATTTCTATCGGTGCAAATGCAACTATGAATTGCGTTAGTAACATTAAGACAGAATTAAAAAATCTAGGTGTCCCTAGACCAGATTTATTGATTAAACTAGAAGATCACAATTTGAAAAATAATAAAACCGTGACGAGAAAATTCAACAGAAGTTCTTACAGTTTATCAGACTGGTTGTGTGGGTGTAATGTGCAAAATGCTTTTTTCTATTTCGGTGCTATAAAGTTGACTTTACGACATCCGTTTTGGTTGCAAAAGTATTTCTTTATCGCACGCTAATTTTGTTGCTTTGACGTTGGTATAAAAAAAATGGAACCAAATTATATTTAAATGTCAAAATGTAAGCCTTTAATGTAACAAACATGTGCAATAGAAGTTGTACAAAGAATAAAAAGCACACATGCTAACATTTTATTTACTAATTAACAATATAAATTGTTAAGCAGAGTTGGATGATAAGTTTTCTAATGCTACTATTGTAATTTACTTCCAAGGTTGAATAGTACAACTGTTATAAAAGTTTGTTTTTGATAATATGTCGAGACTATGATGGCGAAAGATTTTGTAAATTGTCTTCTGCTATTTTGCGAATCTCTGGGGGCGTGCAATTATTTATTTCGTCCTTTTTGTTGATAATTTGAAATAATTTATTGCATAAATCAGCCTGAATTTTAATGATAATTACATATAACACCGCCTATGTTCAAATATTTAAAATGTTCCGAAGTTGGCCGAAGACAAGGCAAAGCCTTCATCGACATTCCGAAGACGTCCGAATACAAACGAAGTTGGCCGAAGACAAGGCAAGGCCTTCACCGATATTCCGAAGACGTCCGAACGTTTGCCGAAGCCAAGGCAAGGCCTTCACCGACATTCCGATGACGTCCGAACCCATACGAAGTTGGCCGAAGTCAAAGCAAGGCCACTACTGACATTCCGGAGACGTCCGAACACAAACGAAGTTGGCCGAAGACAAAGCAAGGTCTTGACCGATATTCCGCAGACGTCCGAACCCATAAGAAGTTGGCCGAAGACAAGGCAAGGCCTTCACCGACAGTCCGAAGACGTCCGAACCCATATGAAGTTGGCCGAAGTCAAAGCAAGGCCACCACTGACATTCCGAAGACGTCCGAAGTTACAGTTTCCATAGACGTTTTAATCATAATTACATAAACACCGCATATATTCAAATATTTAAAATGTTCGAACGAAACATGTCTCTCAGTTTAAGCTTTTTTGAACTTTTAATAACCAAAATAGAAAAAATCAAGTGAACGGTGTTTTTCTACTTTAAAGAGAATAAAAACATTTTCTAGAAATACCATGCGGGAAACCAGACTATATGCCTTAGCAATGTGTTCCATTGAAAAACAATTACTGATATCAACAGCAAACTTCAATGAATGAGTTATTAATTATTTTGCTGATCGTAAGGAACGGCGGATGGATTTTATTTTCAAACAAGTTAATTAAATAGCATATTGAGTTTATTTTTTGTCTGTACTTAATTTTTGATATTAAACACTCAGACCCCCGGTGCCCTCCCGTTCCAAAAAATCACGGGCCGCCACTGGTTACAAATAGAGCCAATATGTAGTACAGGTCTAGTCATGTTAATCAATTGCTGCTACTTAGTAATATGTATCATACAAAATATTACCAGTGTCTCCTATCTTTATTACCTACCTTTTTTAATGCAGTGATACAAACTTTCAAAGCTTGCTCTCTATCTCCGGCTTGTTTACGTCGATTTAAAGCGAAGGCGTACCAGTATAAAATATAGGAATTGACAAATTTTCTTGAAACGGGCAAAGTATTCAGATCATCGACAAGCTGAACCATTGCGTCGTAATCCTGTATATCTCGAAAACAAAACAACATATTAAGTACAACGTCTCCGGATAGCACGTTCGGATCATCCAATCTTTTGCGAATGGCGTGCAGAGCGTTTTTTAAATCTGCTCCTGTATGTTGTTCTTTCAATTTTTTCAGGTCGGCCAAGAATTTTTCCTTCATATGCGCTCTAAAATGTTACATTATAAAACCTGACGGAATAGATTTCAAGGTCTTTCGTACGTACTTGCTTTGAATTTCTACATCTTGTAAATGTTTGCGTAATTTATAATGCAATAGTTCCGTGGGTTCTGTGGCAGTGCTACTAGTAGTAACGCAAGCAGTTTCATCCTTAGAAAGTGTGTACGATATAAAAGTATAACTTGTGCAGGATAGCTGGAAGTCACATTTGTTATTAGTATGTTTACAATTATCTTCACAATAAATGTCACAAACTAAAATGTAATAACAAAGTGAAAAATGTAAAGACTATTTTGATTCTAGCTCATTGCTTTATGTATCTGTGCATTAACTAAATTAATAGTCTGATTATTATCTGTATACGTACATCATATTGTTAAAAAATACGAAAAAAAATTGAAACTGTTAACCGATGCTTTGTGGTAATCCAAATAAACTAATGATACCATAATACACTTTCTTACTATGTTTTCTACCACTTTTATTTTTATTGCTGCACTGTCCGCGACCAATTTCAACTCTGGTAAGTAATTATCGAACGGTATTTGGTTACTAAATGATTAAAATGTGGAATGTGCTTAAAACTACAACAATTTTACTACCAGGAATTATACTATAGTAAAACGCACGAAGCAATTCACTTTCATCATAGAAGAAAAATAATTACGTTATATATTACTAAATTTATAATTTCATACAAGCAAAATATATTATATGGATATAATAATAATTACAGGGTTATTTTACTGATTAATATTGATTAAAAATAATAATAGCGTTATTTCAACCAGTTTTACGAGAAATATTAACGCTGTTGGCGTACATGAAACTTCGTTCACACTTTGCTAGTGAATCATTTGACAGTAGATGTACAGCATTCGGATGTAGTAAACTTCACAAATATTATTGGTCGATCACAATGCTCAAATAGACGTATTAAAACTATACGTTATGGATGTTGATGACGAAATTCAATTGTTTCCTGAATTTTAGTAGTGTCATTAACTCTACCGCATGAGCGCAGGTAAATGTTTATAGAAGGTAGGTATTATTTTAATAGTTTATGAATTGCTAAAGACATTAAACCTATTTGGTCGTTAAGTCAATTAGGAGAGTCATTTTTAAGTGTATTTCCAGTGATAAAAAGATATTTAATTTTCCACCCTTGTCGCACAAATCTAAAATGTTGATATTATTTAAATTAGACGCGCTTTGTGATTTTATTTTAACAAATGGTTTGAAAAATTACTTCTGTTGTAAGATCTTACATGTTCCTGAAATCAAGTTTTAAAATTTCTTCCAGTTTGTTCTACGTAAATATTATCACACTCCGAGTCCTCTAATTTATAAATTTTCGATTTCTAAGCTTTCATGTCCGTTATTTAGCATTAAATAATCTATATGCAAATTTCGGAACTGTTTTGAGAGATACCATGAGGTTAAACTTCCGGGGTATATTAGTCACTTTTGGGAATGATTTGCTAAACTATGTTAAACTTACGTATTTGTGAAAATGAGTATTCTTTAATTTTTGGGTAAATGCCGAGGCAGAGAATAACGATCAATGAGAAACGACGCAGACGTTAAAAGCGCCCTCTATTTCTTTGGTGTACTGGGCAAGCTTGGTTTTGTTATTGCTACGCGGTCTTCTAGTTCAAAGTTTATAAAAACGAAACCAACAGCAATACAACTATCCCATGTAACTCATTTCATCCAGAAAGTCACAAACTCGCAACATACGAATCAATGGTCACATTCAGCAGAAACAACAGTTGCGCAACTGTTCAGTGATCGGATTCAGATGATGTACGCTCACACTCAACATGTGGATCGGTCGCCATTTTTGCGAGCGGACAAATTTCTCATTGCTTTCATTCAGCAGACACAACAGTTGCGCAACTGCTCAGTGATCATGTTCAGTAGACGAGCGCTCACTCTGAGCATGTTCAGGAGCGGCCGCCATTTCTGTGAGCGGAAAAATTCTACGCTCACTTATTGAGCGTATTCTGTACGCATGCGTCATTGATGCATTCCAAGACCAACCTAATACATAATTTTGAAGAAAGTTACTAGAAAAGTAAGATACAGCAAATTAAAGGTATTGTGCAGAAATAAATGTATTAAAATATTGGAGTTCACTCAGTATTTTATTCGGGGTAGGAAAAACCAGCCCTTCCACTAAAAACTACGCCAAAACTTAATGCAGAAAAACAATTTATTATTATTGTTTATTCGGTTTAATCTCTATAATTTTAACATATGGCAGCAATGAAAAGTACCAGATCACAGACGATGACATAAAGGTGAGCGGTCCTGTCCAGCGAACACTCAAGTGTTGTGAAGTGAACGGTTAGAGCGGGTTCGGTTCCCGATCCGTCTGCTGAATGAAAGCATTATTTCTCATGTTCTCATCCATATGCGCAATAACGCATTCCAACACCAACGTGGGACAAAATTTTGAAAAAGCTACCAGAAAAGTAAGATATACAAATTATAGGTAGGTATTGTGTACAAATAAATGTATTATTTTAACTGGAGATCGAAAAAACCTAAATTGTCATCTGAAATAACTGGAATCAACGAAGATTAATTCATAAATTTGGAGTAATTTTAAAAACAATAAATAGTGGTCTTGACATAAATGTAAATAATTTTCGAAAATATTGTTTAGGTACAGCACAAAAATACGTTGAATTGTACAATTGGTATTATATGTCAACTTCAGTATGTAAAATTTTGTTTCATGGGGCTTCGGTCATTAATAATGCTATTTTACCAATTGGTGAATTGTCAGAAGAAGCACAGGAAGCAAAAAACAAAGATGTGAACAAATCTCGTACCCATTTTACGAGAAAATCATCAAGGGAGCATACAAATGAGGACTTGTTTTGTAGATTAATATTAAGTTCTGATACATATTTAAGTTTACAACATTTGACTGATTCTAGAAAAAGTGGCAATTTGATTCGAAAATTTTAGAGTTAGTAAATGTTATTGGGGAAGATGATACAGTACTGGATATATCATCTGAATATTTTTCCGATTCTGATTATTCACAAAATATAAAATGTTATTGTTTCTTTTCAATTTTTGATTTGACTAAGGGTGTTGCTGTTAATGTATAAAAACATTTTACTGAAGCTAAAAGGCTGAATATTGTATTTTGGACAAAAATTTCTACAATATAATTTGGGAATAATGTTTTGTGTTTTTTTTTAACCAAGTACAAACTACTAAACATGTCGAATTCAATGCATTACTTCGAATTTGCAAACTAAACTGCATAATTTGTTTAAAAAATATTCTTCGTACTTGTACCGCGCGATCATTTAAATTCTAAATTAGAGCAGGCTGTGAAATTTAAATTAAGTTGGTATATAAGTACTAATTTACAATTTGAATTGTCAAAGTGACGTTTCATAATGTTAATTAATCAATAATTGACATTCTGGACAACCTAATAAAAAAAATCCCGCCTGCTATAATTTAGAATTTAAATGATCGCGTGGTATTATGTTATGCATTTAAGGGTTGTATTTTAGGGTAGGTTTTACAAATTCGGTTTTTTTTATGTGTAAACTTCTTTAGGCGCGTTGCGCTGATTGTAGGCAGTGAAAAAGACTGACCTGCAACGCTCGGATATGTAACGCTCGGATATGTAACGCTCGGATATGTAACGCTCTTCGGGTAAAGTCGGCTAAGGGAACAAGATAAATAAATATATCATGTAGAGGTATTTAATTTCAATAAAATTGAAATTTAAATGAATAAATAAATTCATGTCCCAGAGCAGATGTGAACCGGAGCCGCCTGGGTGAGAGGCCAGCACTTAACCATTAGACCAAGGGCGGGAGTCGAAAGCCAGTATTTATATCGTCTATTTATATATATACATGCGTCCGAAAATCTCCTTAATAATGCTTGCGGACGACGCAAGACAATCTCGAGTACGTTAAAGTTTTTCGCGGACAAGATACACACACAATTTTTTGGGCAACCGTTAAATTTTTCAATCGATTTAATTTAAATTGAGACACAATTTAATTTAATTTAGTTCTAAAGATGCTAAATTAAAGTGGTTTACTTGCTTTACATGCGTTACCATGGAAATGAGACGAATATAATAAACTACAAATACTTGATAGTTGTCAAAATAAGTCGTAGAATGTGTGATTAAACATGTGTGAAAATGTGTATTTACTTACGAAATGGTATTTCGCGAACTGTGTTGCGTTCGCGAATTGGTAACTTCGCGGACAATTATTTAAATGTAATATAGAATGAAAAAAAAAAGTTGTATTTCGTATTATTAACCTCGCCTTGATGAAGTTTACCCTTCTGCTGTGTGGTTTTAACCACACCCATTTTCTTCTTTTTATGCATGATTTCAGATTCAGCATACCCAAAAACATAAACTTACTCAACTTTTAATGTAAAATTTGTTAAAACTAAGGAGTTCACAATTTCGATCGCGTTTTTCGCGACCTGAACCACTTTGTGACAGCGGTTGACAAATCTAATTCTTTAGTATAACTACAAATTAAATCCTCGCTAATTTGAACAGTATTTATGCTATAATGTTGACTTTACAACAAAATATTTATCTAATTCAATGTTACGGAACTGGGGAAGAGTGCTACAGAGTTGTTATTAGAAAATTCCAATTTACCATTTCAAATTCCGGAGCAAAAAACATGGTGACCAAACTCCTTAAAACAGGCTCGGTTGTAAACATTAAGAAGTCAAAGAAATTGTTCGATGAAGACGATGCTGCTTCAGTTCTCGCCTTTCATTCCGCAAGAGAAGCTCCAAGGTTGTCCTTACGGAGGGCAATAATAACAGGGATAAGTAAATCTCATTTACAAAGAATATTTAAGGAGAACAAAATTTTACCATTTAAACCGCAATTTAGGCAAACTTTAGAAAATGGTGATGAAGCCAAACGTATGGATTTTTGTTTAGAAATGCGCTACAGAGTTTTGGAAGATTCAAATTGTCATAAACAAATTATGTTCTCCGATGAATCAACCTTTACAACTAACGGAGTCGTTTCGTCTCACCATTGCCGGTACTGGAGTGTGACGAATCCAAACTTTAGAATTACTTGCCGCAGACAATATTTTAAAAAAGTAAATGTGTGGTGTGCGGTTTCGTACCATAACATTATTGGCCCATATTTTTTTGATCAAAATTTAAACCGTAATTCATATTTGGAAATGTTGCAAATTTTTTTAACTAATGAGCTGGATGAATTGCCGTTAAACTACCGAATGGAAATGTTCTACGAGCACGATGGGTGCCCTGCTCATTATGCAGCATTTTATGGCCACCGAGAAGTCCTGATCTTAAAATAATGGACTTTTATCTGTGGGGTCGTTTAAAACAAATTGTGTACAGTGAGCCACTAGACAATGATGAAGAGCAATTAAAAAATAGGATACAAAATGCAGTCCAGTCCTTATCAATCTTAGAAATAAGACGAAGTTTCAATGAATTTAGAGCTCGCATTGAAATCTGTGCAGAAAAAAGAGGGGCATTGTTTGAATAGAAAATTAATAGTTTAGTGTTTTGAGAATTTTATTTTATTTTACCATTATTTGTTAAATTTATTAGATAAAACTTGAGTCCAATTTGTATATTTTCTAGCAAGAAAATGATATTATCTCGAAAACAGTTCGAGTTAAATAAAAAGGAAATTGTGTTTTGGGGGTTTGAAAACAAGCAGAGTAAATCATCAAGAGTGAAATTTTTTAAGATATCAAAAATAACATTTTTTTCCTCTTTTAAATTCGATCCGGGGACATACTGTAAAGACGTGTTCATGAAAATGTACAATTATCTCCTTTGTGCCAGACGAGTCAAATGCATGAAGACTTGCACAAAAATACGAATTTAAAAATGTGGAAGTCTGTGATACCATTGCACTTTCCATATACCGATCAACATTAGGTGGCTATGTGACGTCGTTGCGAGAGTTCGTGCGACAAGTAAATATGCGGAATGAATCATACATGTTGTTTACCGTCCTTGCGATAACATGCTGAATAATTTGGCGGGCAAATGCGACTGAATAGCGACTCTTATGCGCGACAATTCTCTAACGTCATTATCGAGAGCGGTCAAGGTTCAAAATTCCAATAAACCGCAGAGTCATTTTTCTCTCGTGTAAATTATATGGAGTGAAAGTGAGAGAGTATTTTAATAAAGAGTGCCTACATGAATTGACTTTTTTAGTGATAGATATAATGTGTGAAATGTGTTCTTATGATTTACTATAGTTTAACACAGAAAATACTTTTATTTTCAGATTTATAGACAATACAACATTGTGTTTACAACAAACTGTGGCTGTTTTTTCTGAAAGATTTTATTTATACCTACCTAGTAAGTAATTTAATCTTTTCACATTTAGATTCTTCAAAAAAAAAAAACATGAAATTATAATTATCAAAGAATTTTACTGAACTTGTATATGCAAAACCTGTATTAAAATAACTTTCTATGCTGGATACAATTTAGATATTGTTTCTTTCTTTGAAGTATATTGCTTTGTATTATTGATATAGTGAAACTTGCAAGTTCATAAAGATTTTCATCAGAATAATGAAGAAAAAACAGTCACTGTTTGTTGTAAACACAAATATATATTGTCTATAAATCTAAAACCACAAGTATTTTATGTGTTAAACTATAATGAATCGTTAGAATACATTTCAAATATCATACCTAACACCAAAAAAGATCAATCTATGTACACAACTTTCATAGAAATTACTTTGAAATAGTGTCTTTTTTAACTCCATAAACTTTACCCGCGATAAAAAGAGTATCCGGTTTGTTTGGATTATGAACTTTGACCTAGGATAATAGTGGCGTCAACAGGGAATACCGGCATTGTCATTTTACACAGAAATTGTCTGTAAGCACACAAGATTCATCTGCTGACTTGTATTTGACATTTTAGTAGCAAGTAGTAAAATGATCCAATAACTAATTTTAAATTTTACTCAACTGTTGTCAATGTAACGACATGGAACGAAGCATGTTATTTTGCTGCAACCAATGTTAACATACCACAGCGTTTAACAATAAATTAAAGAATACTCAAATTGCAAATATGTAATTTTAACATATTTTGGTAAATCACGAAAAAGTGGTCAAAGGATATTTCAAAGCACCTTGGACATTAGCACATAGTTTGTTTAATGGAAAAAACCGGACATGTAAAAAAAACGGTAGTTTATAAGTTAGACTGCTAGAAATTTCAAAACTAAATTCCAGGAACACAAAAGATCTTTCTTTAGAATAAAATCATAAAACCTCTGATTTAAATATCTAAATTTTACATTTGTGGGACAAAGGTGGAAAATTGAATATCTTAGAATCACTAGGATTACTTTCACAAAAGGACTCATAATTTACTAAACGATCAAATACATTTAATATATTCTGCACTTTTTGAAATATTCAAATAACAACTGAATGTACTCAGGTTTTCGCAAATACCGCCATTCACTTCTCCTCATGCAATAGAGTTAATGACGCAACAAATACAGAATATTTCCTAGTAATATAAAAAAAAACTGTTGTAATTAGTCTTATGCACATTCCATTTGTGTATAATTATACATTATTTTGTAAATTTGTATGATTTAGTAACGAATCACCGTCATGGACAGCGCAAAAAAAAAGTAATAGCAAAAAAGAGTATTATTTGCATCATTAGTTATAATGAATAAATTAAATTTAGGCGTGAAAATGATATTAAAATTCAATCATGATTGAGGATAAAAAACTGAATTTGGTTGACAATATACAGGGTGTAACAAAATAAGTGTAAAACATTTCAGGGGGTGATTCCTTAGCGAAAAAGAGATAGGGTCTTTCATATAAAAAAACTTCAATGGAGCATCCCTTGTTAAGATACAGCCCCATAAAGGGGGTACATAAAATGTCTTGTTTTACAATTTTCCTCACAAACACTAAAAATGTAATTTATTTCCAATGTAACTTTTTGTCTGATTATTTGTTTACCATTTAAAAATCTATTTCCAATACCTTGTTTCATTCGAAACAAAAAATATCTCTTGAATTTTTTGCCCAAAAGTAATCAGTTCGCAGCAAAAAATTATTTTACGAACAACTACAGAGATACATCGTCATAAATGCGAACTGGATTAGTATTGTTATTTTGTAGTTACTACCTGCATCAAAATACATATGATTAAAGATGAATAAACAAAACTAATTTATTAATAACAAAACATAAAACATGTAGAAATCATAGTAAATGGCAATATGTCCACCTTCAGTCATTACACATGCGTCTAGACGTCGGCGCATTGAGCCACGTATTCGCTCAAATATTCCTGGATTCTCTCTAATTACCCTGCACGCATCGATGATGCGGTTTCTTAAGTCCTCTCCATCGCGAACAGGAGTAGGATAAACCAAAGTCTGTAAATGGCCCCAAGTAGAGAAATCGAGAGGATTGAGATCCGGGGATCGAGCGGAATTCTGTGGTCCTCCTCGACCTATCCAATGATTTGGATATGTTTGGGTTAAATGCTGACGTGCTGCTTGACTAAAATGGGCGGGAGCCCCATCATGCATAAAAAACATATCCCTTCTGACGCCCAAAGGAACTTCCTCCAGCAGTACTGGATGCACTTCTCTTAAAAATTGAGTGTATGCCTCACCATTTAATCGAGGAGGTAGAAAATGAAGGCCAATTAAATAATCCCCAATAACTCCGAGCCACACGTTAAGAGAAAAGTGTTCTTGATGGTTAGCTTGTACAATAGCGTGAGGGTTTTCATCAGCCCATATGTGGTTATTATGAAAATTAATTATCTTGTCCCGAGAAAAAGTACATTCGTCTGTGAATTCGATCGTCTTCAGAAAGTCAGGATTTCTTCTAATCATTTCCAGCATCCAATTGGAAAATTCAAGACGGTTCGGAAAATCTCGCTGTAACAGTGCCTGTACTCGTTGCAGATGGTAAGGGTATAAGAGTTGTTCCTTTAAAATTCGAAATACCGTCATATGATCAACATTTAACTCGAAAGCAATCTTTCTAGTACTGCTAGTAGGTTGTTCTTCAACCAAATTAAGTACTGCTTCTTCAAGATGTGTTGTTCTAACTTCTCGATGGCGACCACAATCCTGCGTTCTTTTGTCGAATGAACCATATTCTCGTAATCGTTGATGAAGTCGGGCAAATATTCTATGCGAAGGAAGCTGCCGTTGAGGATACATTTCAGCATATCTTCTAGAAGCTTCTAACCCATTCCCCTGCGACAGACCGTAAACGTAATGCATATCAGCCATTTCCTCATTTGTGTATGCCATTTTAATAACAAGTGAATTATTAAACTAACAAATTACGAACAAAACGACACACAATTAAGTATTAATTCAATTTCAAAAATTTACAAACTGACAGCGTGATACCACTACTAGCGGCCTACTAAATAAATTAGTTTTACATTTTCGTTTTATGACGATGTATCTCTGTAGTTGTTCGTAAAATAATTTTTTGCTGCGAACTGATTACTTTTGGGCAAAAAATTCAAGAGACATTTTTTGTTTCGAATGAAACAAGGTATTGGAAATAGATTTTTAAATGGTAAACAAATAATCAGACAAAAAGTTACATTGGAAATAAATTACATTTTTAGTGTTTGTGAGAAAAATTGTAAAACAAATTTTATGTACCCCCTTTATGGGGCTGTATCTTAACAAGGGATGCTCCATTGAAGTTTTTTTATATGAAAGACCCTATCTCTTTTTCGCTAAGGAATCACCCCCTGAAATGTTTTACACTTATTTTGTTACACCCTGTATATGATTTCTTTCCTACTTAAATTATAAAATTATAAAAGAAACAATACAGTATAACCATCTACAAATATCGCGAAATAATAAAAATAATTTATGCAATGTGAGTTATGTTTGGTCTTTCTATTTCTGGTACATACTATACTATTAAACACTCACACATTCACACATTCAGTCCCGGTCGTGTTCCCATCAAAAATTATCAAAATTATACATGTACCTATCACTGCAAAAGTACCAAAACATATATCCATAGCCACCATGTCTTATTATTGAAAAACCATAGTATCGGCTTTGTTGTTGCAGAACTAGTTCGACAATAAATGCTGCGAAATCTGACAGAAAACAGTTGAACATCAACAAAATCTTTCCGTATTAGTCAGTGGTTTCTGCAGAAGGAATGCTGGTGTATGGCTATCAGTATCCACTAGCAACAAGAATCATGTTTTAATGTAGTGATGTTGAGTCAATTCAGAAGAAATTCTATTGTTTGAAAAAATTCGATGACCAGTAGCATAATTGAAACCAATAAAATGTTTTGCTGATTGTTAAAATAATATAAAGGAATAGTGTTTCATCGCAAGTAACTTACATGTACGACCACATATTCAGTTTCGGTTTCTGCTAGTAATTGGGATGTTTCACGCCTTTAAAAGAACGATTATTGTATGTTGTCTGTTGTGATAGTGCATAGATATTTTCATTTGTTTTAAAAATATAAGCGTTATTTTTTAACAATTGGTGTTGATAGTGTTACTAATTTTAAATAATTATTTTAAATGTTTATCGTAGTTTGGCAAGCGTTCGCACATTGTGGATAAAACAAAAGATGTTTCTATTGATAAAAATGAAGATTTCGGCAACGATAAACTGCACGAATAGGAGCTTCTTAGTAAACAATGCAACTGTATTACTCAGTTGAGAAAACAATGTATTGCTACAAGTTCCGGGTGATCAAGTTATAGTAGAAAATTGATAACATACACCCCAGATGATCGGCGTATCATGAAAGTTGCTGCAATGGGAAGCAAACCAGTAAAGCATAAAAAAATATCTCTCTAAAGAAGGAATAAATGTATCGGGACGTACAATCATCGAAAGTTGCACAAAGAAGATTAACTCTTGAAAAATGGAAATCCAATGAATTTCAATTTTTTGTTCAATTTCTTAGATTGTGTTCAATGATAATGCACTGATATTCGTCTAGAGGCGTCCTTCAGAAAGTTTTAAAGAATTACGACTTGGAAACCCCAAGGCGGTAGACCGAACATAAGATGGAGAACACTAGAAGTTGAGAGATGGAGAGAAAAACTGCAGGATAGAAGAAAGTGGAGAGAGATTGTGGAGAAAGCAAAAACACAACCAAGGTTATAAGAGGGGAGTGCATTAAAAGCTACAGGAATAGTATAGATCTCCAGAAAATGCCAGAGTCCATTGTACACAGTTAGATACTCTGTGGATTTCTTTTGATGATGATTCATAGAGCCATTTCGAAAATGTTTGGTATAGAATCTTAAAATATAGGGTAAATTTCTTAGTTTCTTTCTCAGATTTATATATTAATCTAGTGAATTAAGGGCTTCCCTCTTGTGATAAGGAAGTGAAGTAACAAAGCCATGCTGACTTCTTATTAAATTAGTGTCTTTGTTGATAGTTATCTTATTATAATACATATACTCCATCAACAACTTAATGATGGATAAACATTTGTAGACTCTACTGACAATGTACCATTTTCCATTTCAAATCATTTACATTTTATCACCCAAATAATTTGGAAAAAGTAAATATAGCAATCCACAAACAGTACAAGATATTTCATTTCAACTGCAGATGGATATACATTCTTTTCAAAATAATGCAAACAAATTAGAGCCACGCTTTTACATATTTTTAAATGTTAGATAATGATGATTGAGTACCATAAATGTCTTACTAAATATTATTCCTATACAGTTTAAGGTTAATAGTTTATACAGATTCTGATTAGTTAAAATATTTGCAAAAGATTTTATCACGTAATAATATTTAAATTTCAACTAATTTGTCGCTACAATTATTTATGAATTTTTCTTAGAATTTCAATGTTATTCTGTGAATTATGAATAACAAAATATGCAAATATCATTATTCTTTATGTAAACAATAGAAGGTCATGAAATTATAAGTAGTTTGACCATCAAAAGTCACTTGTTTCCTGAAAAATATGTATATCAAATTTATTTCAGCCATCTCTGTTTTTATCAATTTAACAAATAAAACATCAACAATACTAACAATAACACTTACTTTTAATCTTACTGTAGCTTCACTATCAGTATCATTACAGAATAATATATTTTGTTTCATATTAAAGCTTTCTCTTACACCTAAATGGTAAAATAAAGTATGTCTTTGTGTAGTTAATGATAAATCAATTATTGTAACATCTGCATTGTAAAAGCTGCTCACCACATTGGATTCACCAAAGTCCAATTTTTCAAACTACAAACACACAATAATAGTTAAATATAACAAAGAAAAACACTTCAACATGTACACATTTTACTTGTATATGATTAAGACTTGCGCCAATTTGAACACATGCTTGTTTAACATCTTCCAAGGCCCTCTTTCTATGTGCTAAGTGGTCAGTTTGGATGATATCCATGACAATGACCACATCCATTAAGGGTCTGGTCATCATACTGCTGGTTGAACTGCCCGGTTGGACTGTATGTGTCGAAAAGTCTGAATGTGAACCAATACTATCTGTACTACGACGATCTTAAAAGTAAGGTTAGTTAAACTATGATTCAAAATATTAGTCATACATGTGTTTCTACCTGCATCTGGTTCCATTAACAAAATTGGTGGTAGCATGTTGTCATAGGCACCTGTTTATCGTTGTGAAAACAAAACGACGTTGACAGATTTTTGCCACTATATCCGATTGTTTTATCATTACTTAAACACTACATTTAAATACCAACGTTAACAATCAGGCACTATTCAGGTAATAAACACACAACATGATTTTAAAAACAATTGCATAATTATTGTCTAAACGCAATGACATCTGTCAAATCAGTATACAATTAAAAATACAAATTTGGTATGTCCCAATGCCACACACGGAACACAGACGAGGGTTCAGCCAGGATTCACTTGCACTGCACGTTGAGAGAGAATGAGAAAGACAAACAGAAATATTCAAGACCGCAATCACAACCAATTTATTCAATTGATCAATTATTAAACTCAATACAAATTTAATTTGACGAGAATAAAACTCGTCTTCACTTTATTAGATTCTTTTGTTTAATTTTTACTATGCACGAGTTATATTAAGAATTTTTGAATACAGATGAGATAAAATTAATGTAGGAAAGAAAAGCTGCGTATTTACTTTCGTGGGATGTGAATGCAACTATGGAATAAAAACAACCTTCACATATTTATATTTGAATGTAAGTTGGGTAGTATAAATACGAGATTTATTTTAAGTTTAATTGTTTGCAATGAAAACATTTAGTTATGAACTGCTATTTTTTGTTACATTTTAGTAATATTAACTAATACAGCTTGAGAACAACCATCGAAAACAGGAATTTTGGTGAATTTAGTGACTGAATTCAATTCAAACGAGCAACTTCTCTCCCAAGGAGGACACTTGAGTAGGCGTAACTATTTAAAATTGAACATGGTCCGTTCACACCGCTGAACTTAGAATTGAGAGTTAGCCAAGTGGTATTAAATTTTATATTATAACTTTTAAAATATACTATCGTTAGACGCGTTCATTATGAATTTTGTGTTGGCGATCATCGCCGAACGGGAGAATAAGCCAATCAATATAACCGTAATAGGCCATTCGGCCTTAATCGGGCGGTCAACGGTTATTCCATAGGCCAATGTAGAACTATCGCCCATGTATATCTCTATGGTTATCGCAAAGGCAAAGCCTGTCAAAATGTCAATTGTCAACTACTTGGAATATGTAATATGTCGCTAATGTAGAGTATCTTACTTATCGTTATTTCGTAAACATTATTTGAATTTGAATAGTAAGACTATATTTGTCCCACTATTTTTAATGCTGCGCGGACTTAGTCCCACCGCTTACCATCTAATTTGGCGTTTACAGTAAATGTATTACTTTAATGTTAATATATTATAAATAATGAGGCATTTATAAAGTTATTGTTATTATTAAAAACGGAAAAACCGGCGAACTTAGACCCCCGTAAGAGAGTGGGCGGGCATTTGAACTATAGAATTTGATGAATATGTCAAAAATACTATACGGGGACATGGTGTGCAGTTTCTATTATAAAAAATGAACGTTTTAAAAGTTTTAAAAACTGCTAACAAAATAAAATGTACCTATATATACATTTTAAGTAATTAGCATCAACCTTTAAAAAATTTACTAAATAGTAAACAGAAAAATATAGAACTGTTCTTAGCCAACAATTTCTTTGCCAACTCGACTTGAAAACTGCGAAGTTGAAATCAATGCTACAACATTTACCACACAGCGTCCTTATATATCGAGAGTTTCGTCGGCACCTATAGGTACTGATTTGAAAGATATCTTCTAATGCATTCGTGAAGTACTTAGAAACATGATATTTGAAAAGGTGGATTCATCAGGAACATTTCGACCAGTATATTTTTGGAGAAATGTTTTTTCAAACTGTGATTATCAAGTGTATTTAATGGGATTTTAGCCGCCATAAAAGTTTCACAGAATTCTTCGTAAAAATTGTCAGTTTCCAACGGGTGCAATTTCTGTGTATGTTTTAGCAATGCTAAGTGACGTTGTACGTGCGATTTTTTGGCATTTTATAACGATATTTACAGACTTTGCAATAAATTTCGAAATCACTGACAATGGAGAACATACAATCAGTATGACCCTTAATCCAATTCGCCATTGTTTCACGATGCCATTCTTGACGTTCTTCTATATCATATCTGAAAAAGTAAATTAAACAATGATATCTAAAAATGTATGCGTATGTTATTGAAACTTAACGAAGTCCAGTGTACACTTACGTCAAGGTAATTGGGAGAAGTAGATTCAATGAAACGGTATTAAACAGGAACTATTACAAAAATTACGAAGTATGTAATTAACAGTCAAAACAATGAAAAAACGAAACTAACTCCCCGCACTTTATTTATCTTTCGAAATATAAGGTAAACAGAATTAATTTTAAAAACTCCTCACGCTTCTACCTACGCCGATGAAGAAAGGAATTAAGAGTAAAATCGACTTTGTTTTGCTGTCGTCTTCGCGACATAAACAGATGTTGCAGTTCACCATATGATTAGTGCTAATCAGTAACTACGTGATGTTATACATTATTTCTTTTGTCCGTCATAATTTCGGACCCGTACGTCCGATCTATAATGATTACCATGCTTTGAATAGTTATTAATAACTTAATTAAACTTTGTTTACTCTTGATTAATCCGAACTAAATAGTATAATATATTATTATAATGTAATTCACTCCATATGGCACCCTTTAACAATTAACATCTGACATGTGTTATTAACGCCTGTGGTTAGGTGAAGTTTAACATCACCCTACTGATTCACAATTGACGAGCTGTATAGAATTTTTATTGCTTTAACGATAGGCATTGGGATATTAACGAATTTCACGATCTATTAATTCAAACAAAAGCGTCAAATTTGATGAAATGTTGGTAATTAAATCTATATACACGGCCATATATTTCTTACTCTCATTTCTGGAGTGTGTTCATATATAGTTACAAGGAAATGATTAGGAGTATTTAAATCTTTTACTCTCACATTTAAATCCCATCTAAACATATACATGCCACAGCCCATGCCTCTACATAGTTTTAATAAATAATACCTACTACTCAAAACCAAGCTGTCCGAATACCTTTCAAAATTTAAAAAATGCTGTAAAATAAGATTATAGTTTTGCAAACACATAAATCCTTTCTCTTACAAATTAGGTACTAGTGTGATATAGGATAACAGTTACCTCTAATTGTATGCTAAAGATGTCGGAGATAATAGTGTTGTAAATCGATTTTCAAAAAAACTGTTTGCTTATTTTCAACAACTCACACCGTGTATATCACTATATCAGGTAATAATTTTTTCATTCTTGCGCTTTTACCGAAAATGGGAAACATGTTTTTGAACTTTTTTTTACTACCATGGTTGCCAAAATGTTTAAATTCTACTCTTCAATCGAGGTTATCGTGATCACCAATAAGATTATCCTATATCACCTATATATACGTAGTTTGATTAAGATCCAGAACAAATGTGTCGATCTTTCGTTTTAACCAAACTAATTTCTTTAAGCCAACTTTATAAGTATTCAGCACTATCTAAACAGAATATTTTGTTAAGATTCCAATAATACCATCAATTTTATATTAGAGTTAGAAATTACATTGTAAAATAATGAACTTGACTTTGTAAGTGCTATAAACATTATTATCATGACAAATAAAGTAGCCACGTCTAAATTAAAAGAATCACTAGTTGATTAAATGTGAAAAGTGTAACACAATACTGTTGTTTTTCTAGGTAATCATTCTCCATGCTTCTGTTTCACTATTTCCTTTTATTTTCAAATTTTAATTGTACAAATCGAGAAAGCAATTATCAAATAAGAAGCCTTTTGCCAATGTGTGTGAAGCAAGTTTGTTTAAAGATCAACTTCTAATGCAAGATTTATGTTCAATCCATTAGTGATTGTTTTAATTTGTAAAGGACTACCTAATTTTTATGGCAATTGTTTATAGTTCCTAGTTTGCCGAGTGATTTCTACTTAGTATATAAAGTGTATGGTATTGCTGGAACGATATTTCTATTGATTTGATTTGATGATGTTGCAGTAAAACTAAAGGTTTGCTTTGAAGTTGAACTTTGTACCGTTGTAATACCTGTATTTTCAATTGAAACTCAATCTAAAATAATTCTGTTGTAGTTACAGCACTAATGACTAAAAAATACAATCAAACTTATAATATTGCGTAGAATCCAAAAATTTCAAATATATATAGGTTTTTAAAATATTAAATTTGATGCATACATGGTAATTTCAGAAGTTTGAAAGTTTTTCTCTTGAGAACTTGCCTGCTTTATCTCAAATTTTGCCGATGAGATCTACAAAATAAAAATTAACCAAATAAAAAAACATTTATAAGAAAAATATTGATTTATTTGATTTTGTAATAGGTACTATATTTTAGTCACAACTAATTTTCACAGTAAGTAGTATAGCAAAACATTCTCAGCTTCTTCTGATATCAACGTTGGTTTTTACTTTTTTTTGCAGACCTTCCTCTTTTAACATTCGCTAGATTTGGTGCTCAATGATGCTATCCATTTTTAGAATCGTCCCTTTCAAAGTTGCTTATTTGCAGATTTGTTTGGTAAGCTTGTCCGTTGATTTTTCAATCCTTTATTATAACAGACCTAGCACAAACGATGCAACACAGTCACTGCTTATTCTTTCTCTACATTCCTGCTCGCATTCATTTGCGTAGTTCTTGTTGCGTTCCTTAGATATAGCGTGTATGGTAAATTAAACAGTCTATTTGCGATATTCGACGAATATAAAACCAAGTGCTTAATTATTTTTTTTATTATAATAAATTTTTTGAAATTTTCAGGCCATCCCGTCTATCCCCTATACAGCTTGTGTAATGAAACACTTGATATCACAAAGAAACATTGCAACGTCGTATTCTGTGGCCGTAATGGGCGCGCGACGAAAGACAAGAGAGGGTAGAGGTAATCAAATGCGCTAAACGTAGGGAGAGCGGGGACATGGTACGCGACGTAGCAATTCTGATGTATTTTCGACTTGCTATATCAAGTGTTCCATTACACAAGCTGATATCACTATTACCACAGTACAGAGGTATGACAAACAGTAGTTTCAGTAAAGGGTAAAACATGTATTTTTTTGTTTGTGTGGAGGTATAAATTCAATTTTTGTACTTCTATACTGTGTTTAAGCTTATTTTTCAATAAAAATTTGTTTACATTTTACTATTTCTTGCCGACGCCACTGGTTTACGTCCCTTGTGTACCATAATTATCTACGCCTCTGGCGACTCGTGGGTGAGTTACGCAGTCTGGAATGGAAAGATCAAAGGTGCCGACAAGGAGTAAAGGTTGAAGCACACCTAACCGGCCCGCATCGGCTCGGACCGGCACGGAAAAATTCCGATAAATCTAGTTTATAGTATTCAATACGAACGCCGCACACTAGACCGGCCGGAATCGGACTGTAATTTACGAGCTTCGGAAATTCGGGAGGGAATGCTCGGACAAGCATTCATCGGCAAAAATCCTTTGCGGGCCGATTCCGACCGCACAAGTGTGCGTTTGCCCTCGAGCATACATTGGATGTTTTTAAATATTGTGTATACTCCTACTTGTTCGGGGTGCGACGACATTAACTTGGTAGTGGTTTTATTTAACTAATAATGTTTAAAACATAATAGAGGAGAAATTAATAATTCTTGTTCAAGACTATAAAGAACTGTGTGACCACGATAGCGGTCAAACCGCTGTAGATATCAATTCCAAATTTTGTATTTACGTGTATAATCTCCCTCTTGAGATCTGATTAGTTTTTCAGTAAAATCGGTAGACCGGAAGTAGCAGTTTACTTCAGTGAAAAATTCGTATTTTGCCAATATTTCGTCAATTACTAAGTTTAAACAAATTTATAAAGAATTGAAATGTACTCCAAATTAAATTTGAGACAAATTATCTTAAAAAGGTGTTTCGAAATTCCAACCGGAAGTAGGTCTTTTACTCTTATCGAAAATCAGTTTTTTGCGAATATCTCGCAAGTCATGCTTTCTAGGCAGGTACATTACAAGTATAAAAGTATTTAAATTATAATTTTAAATATCTTTCGTATAAAAATAATTTCAAAATTTGGACCGTAAGTACCACTTTTACTCTTACCGAATAGCGATTTTTTGCAGATATGTCGTAAATTATGCATTCTATATATATTTATTAAGAGTACAAAAGTATTTAGAGTTGAATTTGCAATATTTTTTGTATACATGAAATTTCAAAATTCGGACCGCAAGTGGCACTTTTACTCTTAGCGAATAGCACTTTTTTTCGAATATATTGGAAAGTATGCATTCTATAGCGATTTATTAAGAGAATGAAAGTACTTAGAATAGGATTTTGAATAAGTTTTGTATAAAAGATTCTTAAAATTGTATAGTTTGAAACGCTCATACGTATAGGAAAGTCGTGTGGTGGCCACCTCATTTTTTTTCTGCAGCATCTACGTCTGCTAATAACGACAGAAGTAAATCTTCTTCAGAGCTACTTGTTTCCATATTTACGTTGGTTTAACAACTGTATACCACGGTGTTGATATTGTGTAGGTACTTAATTATTTGACGATAGAGCCGATTCCGGCAGGACAAGTGTGCGCGGTCTCTTCCGCTCACGAATTTTTCCGTGCCGGTCCGAGCCGATGCGGGCCGGTTAGGTGTGCTTCAACCTTTAAACTACTGTTTGTATTTATACCTCTACACTGTGCTATTACTGTGTGCTCAATTTCGAAATGCATAGGAATCTGGTTTCATTGCGACATGCCTTTTTCCTAGAATTCTATCTTAATATAAATTTAATACTCTAGAACTCGCTTCAAGTTCACTTAATTAAACATTTTTAATTTTCATTTCTGGGAGTAAGAGAAATAGGAGCATTAAAAAAATCAATGTTTGCTTTTATTAGTCCAATGTTATAACAACCCATCAATTTTACTAAGAAAATCATAAAATGTAAAAATAATATATTCGTAACAAATTAAGGATATGACTACAATTTTTGTGTATTTTATGGAAGATATTTTACAAAATATATTAATTTTTATATATTTGTTCACTTATGTTCTACAGTCATATATAAAACTACAAACAGTCCATTGAAATAAATGTATTATACTGTATTAATACTGTACAATAACTTTTTCAGTTCTTTTTCATATTAAAATATTTGAGAAAGATTGAAATGTGTATACATTTATATCAATAGAGTTGCGCTTATTTCGTTGAGTGGAAGTAAAAATGTACAATGCAACGAATATAAACATATAATAATATAATAACATGACTTTATTCACACAAAAAAAACTTCGCCTTTACTGTATTTTCGAAGTAGTTGAATATTTTTTTCTTTTATATAAGCTATAAACTTTACATGTAAAATACAAAATGAAATATATATGTTTTTTTCCTTTTATTAACAAAAATATGATCAGTCAAAAAATATAAAAAAAAAAGAAACTTGCACCTGACATACAACTGTTCGGAATGATTTGGGTTATTGGCACATTTACCATTTCTTCTTGTGTTCATCCATTGATACACCGCCAGGTCCCAAATAAACTATCATTAATAGACCACCAACCACAGACAGGGTCTGTTTGAAAACATAAAGCAAATTAGAATTAGAACTAAATCTTACATATTCATAATGCAAGAATTAGCGTTATATTGATATACCGGGTGCGGCAATAGTGTGTCGGCGGAGCTAAGCATGAAAACTAATAATGCTGTAGCAATGAGACTTTACGTACGTACATATGTAGTAAGACTATTGTGCATTTTTTATTTTTATTTACAAATATACAGGCTGTTTCAAATGTTTGCAACCAGCTTCAACTGTTTTATTTTAAATAGATTGCTGTACATTCTAGCTATTATAATTATAGCCACCCAAATTATCTTTGCAATGATATATGGATATGTGCACTTACGACTGTTAGTTTAGGTTTTATTGATTATTTTGTTAAAATCTTGACAGTTGCAGCATCTAACATTTTAAGCCTTAGTCTGGAATTGTTTTGAGGTTGAACAAAGTGAATAAATATACAAGGTGTTAAATATATCGTGCCTAATTTATCGATCTTTATTGGCTATTTTCTCGTTTTTTTTTTAAAATCTAACCTATAATACTTTTGTAAGTCACCATATTCCTTGTAAAATTGCCTTTAAATTAGTACCAATAACATAGTACTTATTTCAGGTATTTTCAAAGTTATAACCCTTTAATGTTTATAATATGCAAAATGCGGGGGCATCTAAGTTGGTTGACCGTGGTTTTAAAAAAAAAATGGCTGTGCAACCAAACGTCAAATCTCTACTTTGAAATTCCATATTTTATTGTTATAATTTAAGTTCGGCTAGTTAATTATTAATGTCTGTTTGTTTGTAAGTAGTTGTTGGATGTTGCATTTACCTTGTTGTCAGTTATATCGTTTTGTTGACATTATTTGAAGCTATTATGGTATTTACATACCTTAATTATTGTTCCCTTTAGTAGTTTTTGCTTTAAAATGAATTTTTCGAAGGAGGTGCTCATAGACATGGTATTTGCTCTTGGCCCTAGCAACAGAAATCTATTTTTAACATCAAGAACATATGCCATGGAATATCCCCACCGAAGAGCACCGGATAGTAAAACGTTTGAAAATTTGTTGATTTAGGTTTCTTAGAACACGTTCAGTGCATTACGTCAAACATGAAAGAAGTAAGAGTATGGTTACAGAAGATAATGAAGTGAGAGTCGTTCAGTCTATTGTGAAAAATCCGCACGTATCTACAAAGATAATTTCGAAACAACACGGGATAGAAGTCACTGCTGTGAGGAGGATTTTAAAGAAACATAAATTTTAGCCTTACAAAATTTAAAATAACAAGACCTGTTATAAACGGATTTTGAAAGGAGACTAATTTACTGTGAATGGATACTTTTACAGTTCCGACAAGATATAAAATTTCCAGACCATGTGCTTTTCACAAATGAAGCAACATTTGCTAATTGTGAAATAACAAACAGAAAAAAATTCCATCATTATGATACTACAAACCCTCATTTTGTGCAACCCATTTTATATCAACAAAAAGGGAGTGTTAACACTTGGAGAGGCATCATAGTGAACACTACTATATTGGTCGAGTTTTTTTAACAATACTTTAAATTATGCAATCGACACAAATTTTCTACAAAATAATTTACCATTGATATTAGAAGACCTACCACATAACGTCATAAGGAGATTGTGGTACCAACATTATGGTACTGCTGCAAAACACATTTAGATAGGGTATTCACCAATACAGGTGAATTGGGAGACGAAGTTTGAAAAACAGGCTGCCGCTACCACCAGATCTCACACCTTGCGATTTCTTTCTGTGGCCAACTGTCAAGAACACTGTTTACGCAACATCTCCTACAACGGCAGAGAACATGTAGCAACGAATACGAAACGCTTTTCTTCAATGAAATGAGAACAACATGGCTCAGAATGCAAGTCTGTCGATATAGAGGCGGTTGAGAGCATATATAGAGCAGAACGGATATTTGAACACAGATTAAGATTATTTTATTATGGAATATTTTTAAAATGTATTTCTAAAACTATATAATCATAAAGCATTAAAAAAACAGGTGTTTGTTAAAGTTACTTTGTTTTATTTTCATGGTCAACCAACTAATATATGCCCCGCATTTTGCATGTTATAAACATGGGTATATCCCATTAAAAGGTTATAACTTTGAAAATACTAGAAATAAGTACAGTAGAACCCCGATTATCCGTGTGCGGATTATCCGGGCTGCGGATTATCCGTGCCATACGCATGATGACGCAATATCGATATCGCCAGCAGTGTACTAGGGGAATCCCTGGGAATCATTCGCTTTTCATCTGCTTTATGTACATAAATGCAAGTTAACCTACCTATGTAGAGTTTATTTTTTCTTATTTAGTGTAAAAGTTTACTTATGTAGAATTTTGTTTTTATTTTGTTATTTTTTTAGTATGTATACATACATACATATAAGAAATAAATGTTCGGATTATCCGTGCTTTTCAATTTTCCGTGCCTCGTCCGGTCCCGTGGAGCACGGATAATCGAGGTTCTACTGTATTGTTATTGGTATAACTTTAAAGGCAATTTTACAAGGAATATGCTGACTTATAAAAATATTATAGGTTAGATTTAAAAAAACAAGAAAATAGCCAATAAAGATCGATAAATTAGGCACGACGTATTTAGCACCCTGTATATATATT
The DNA here is from genome assembly GCA_963170755.1 of Amphimallon solstitiale. NCBI lineage: Eukaryota > Metazoa > Arthropoda > Insecta > Coleoptera > Scarabaeidae > Amphimallon > Amphimallon solstitiale. The sequence continues at coordinate 96,512,172 of OY720681.1, forward strand.
GACTTTGTTCAACCTCAAAACAAATAACGTGTTAGCCCATAAATTATTAACACAAGAGTTACGTGAGCTATTCTACCCATTTTCAGACTAAGGCTTAAAATGTTAGACGCTGCAACTGTCAAGATTTTAACAAAATTATCAATAAAACCAAAACTAACAGTCGTAAGTGGACATATCCATATATCATTGCAAAGATAATTTGGGTGGCAATCATTATAATAGCTAGAAAGTACAGCAATCTATTTAAAATAAAAAAGTTGTGGTTGCAAAAATTTGGAACAACCTGTATATTTGTAAATAAAAAAAAATGCACAGTAGTCTACTACACACGTACGTTAAGTCTCATTGCTACAACGTTATTAGTTTTCATGCTAAGCTCCGCAAGTATGTAAATGTATTCCTGTATCAGATAAAGTACGTAATAATTGCTATTTGGGAAGTTTGAAAAAACTTATACTAAATTTTAAAATTAGTTTTTTCCTGTTTGAAAAGTCTAATTCAAGATAAAGTAAAGTGAACTTTATATCATTCCTGAAATTCTTCAAAGCATATAATAATAAGGCTGTAACTGTGAATAATCATTTATATTTGTATATAAAAAATGCATAGCATCTACATCAACTGCCTTATTATCTGCCTAACAGTGTAAGTTAAAGAGTTAAAAATAAAAATGCAAATTATGAAACTGACATTTTTACAAAAAAACTAAGATACATGTTAAGTTATATGCCAAATATTAACTCTGCACACAAATTTATGGCTCATAATTTAAAACCTGTGTAAAATATGCCTTATGCTGGCCCAACGCTTGGACAGTTAATTTATTTGTAGTGTAATAATAACTAATGCTTTAACATCTTTCAACAGTACATCTAAATATGCCTTTTCACATTCCAGATTTTTTTAAAATAACAGAAAAATGAACATAAAGAAAGAAGATGTTGAAATGCAGAGTTTACCAAACTTTGAAATGAGAATGCAAGAAACTTATAAGATAAATTTATCTCTAAATTTTCAGTAATGTCATTACTAGGCTTAGGATAATTGTATTGCAAGTATTGCATATTCTGAAAGTTTTTGGTGCATATTTGTATGCACATTTTGAAATTTAGTGCATAATTATCCTAAGCCTAGTCATTACCTTCCTCTTTGTTCAATAAATGTTACTTGTAATGCAAATATTGTAGTTTTACACATTTTATAATTCACACATTCATCAAATAAAAAAAAAACTATTGAAATGTAAATGCAGTAACTACTAAACTGACAGCAATACCATAAAGTCAACAAAAATGTTTCATACATTTGTTAAATTAGCTTTATGTCTCAATATCTGTATCTGTGAAGTTGTTTGTAACCTAGTTATTAAAATAATTGTGCATTCTTGTATATGTATCTAAATAATATGCATATACAGGGTTAGTTTTAAATAGCGTCATTAAAAAAGGCGATGAAAGAAAAATATGAGTAATACCCGGGAAAAAAATCGCGGTCCAATGTGCACGCAGTGACAAGATTTTTCTTTCCTCGAGTCCGAGCCTGTCGCAGTTAATATACAAACATAATATTTTCATGTAGAGGATTTAAGTTTCAAAATAATATCTTTTTATTTAACGAAAAAAAAAAACATGGTAATGCACCGAGGTTGTCGACCTTTTCCACATAAAGACGTGTTATTCACAAAAAAAAAAAACATCGCCATAGAAAATCTTTTTGTAACTATTTGCATTTTATCGTTTTTTTGGAAGGACCTGAAACTGCTATGTTTACGTAAATACTAGTGGTATTTACGTAAATGCGTATAGGATAAATAAAGTTATGGACGGACTTTAACTACATTTTGGTCTTAAAATTTAGAAATTCTTGGTGAGTTACAAATAAATTTCTTTTTTGATTTCCAATTAGACATTTACACATATTCTTCAGATTCACATAGCCTGGTACCTATTTAGGGGTAACCCTGTATATTATGCTAAGTGCTAATAAATTAAATATGTTATTACCTGGAAGAAATCATATTTAAGGAAATCCCTGAGTGGTTTATATTCTGGTATATTCCACCAAGCATTGTGATAGAAGTTCAGTGATGTTAAAAGTAATACCAGTATAAGAGCGGATAGTTTAGTCTTATAACCTATTGTGACACATACCATAAGGGCTGAACCAGCAAGATCTAATAAAATCTGTAAAAAATATTTACATTTGAAATTATATTTCTCTTTAATCTTATGAAGCACTTACTTGAAGAAATGATAATTCAAATCGTATTAATGTAATAAACATGAATGCTATCAGAATACGACCAGTTAATTGTAAATAATTTTTAGGCTTGTTGTCTCCCATTGAAGGAACTCCAGCAAATAAGCTTTTGGCTTCCCCTCTTCCTTCTGCTAATACTAACAACAGAGCGCCAATAAGAGCAAGATTCCGGAATAAAAATTGCATATCCCATAAAATACTATATGCAAATGTCTAAAAAAGATGTACAGCATTTGATTTGAAGCATACATGACACATATATTATATAATGATAACATAAAAATATTAGTGAAGAGAAAGTAGAAAGTGGTTATCATTTCAGGATGTAAAACTGCAATAATACAAAATTTACCTGTAAGACCACTATAAAAAATAAAACTCCACAAGCAATAGACACTTTATATCTTATAATAACCATTACGCATCCACCTAGTTGTCCTACTAAATTAACTAAAACAAAAACAGTTGCTAAAAACTTCCCACAGCCCCAAGACATATCCATGTATTCTCTTTGTTCGTTCCATTGGACCCACATTCGAATACCATCTTCTAAAAATGTTGAAATGAGACATAATCTTGCAACTGTTGGGAGAATGAATTTTCCTTTTCTTATTACCTACAAAACAAATAGCAAAATATGTACTCAACAGATAAGTTATATTTTAAAATTATATCCACATATAGCTAAGTAATGGGGTTTGTTATAAGTAAATATTATTCTGTAATACTTTTAATTAATTATATAATACATTTAGACTTAAAATACTCAAGTAATAATAATATTAAGCTGGATTTAAAATTAACTTGTTGAATATTTTCACTGAGAATGTACATTACAAAATTTGTGACGTGACAGCATTTTAAATTTTCGAAATTTTGTATTAAAATTTTGGTAACTAAACTACATAACTATTTCTTGTTATATTTAAGTGTATTATAAAATATATTGTTAAGTACCTGATCAACTATATCTTCTGCAGTGGACATATATTCGCTAGGGATGTTCATGTTGACAGTAAAAGTAGTCCACGCACACAGTGTATTTGTCAGAGACTGTACACGTGCGCGATTTTGATGTGGAGTTTGGTAAGTATGTATGTCAAAAGTGAATTTGAAAACTTTAGTTTTTTACCAAATAATTTTGTAAATTTATGCACGCTGATAAACTAATTGACTGCTTAAGTACCTCTTATTGAAAATTATATTGGTATATTTTATTTATACTATAATTTAAAAAGTTTAACCCTGACATTACTACTATGACACAATTATGCTTATCCATATGATTGACATTATATATTTTCATGATCAGTGACATTCCTGATTTGCGATGATTTCAACTCCTCCACACTCGTTTCCAATAGATTTTATAGTCATGTCACAAGTCATGATTATTGGGGATTTGTCAAGGTTGGTCGAATGAGTTCAGTTACATTGAATTTGAATGTCAGCATGACATGTCCAAAAATTAAAAATATTGTGCTGTAGAAAATAAAAATATTTGTATATTTTATTATTTAAATATATTGAAAATGAATTTCTTTTTAAATATCCATATAAGTTTAAAATAATGTGTACAATAGCTGCGCCATCTGTCATTGAATAGTATGTATTGAAAGATACCACAACCACAAATTAACCGTATAATTAGTGATCTTCATGATTTCTTGAGACTAAGGGGATGCCAATTGCAAAGAAAAGTAATAATAATAATAAGTTGGCAATACACAAAACTTGAATTGTCAAACCATGTGTCAAAACCAAAAAGTATTTAGTCGCTTTCAGCATTGAATTTTCACTAATTATTAATTTCAGGTTTCCAATTAAGTGTTTTTCAGGACATACACAATTTGAGTTCACAATTGACTTGAATTAATGTTAGTTATATTGATATTATATTTTCATTTACGCAAGTAATCACTTTGTTTTTAGATATTGAATATGATAGAAATAACCTGTAATGATCGCTTAGGAAAGAAAGTAAGGGTAAAGTGTAATCCGGATGATACAGTTGGCGACTTAAAGAAATTAATAGCAGCCCAAACAGGTACGAAATGGGATAAAATTGTTTTGAAGAAATGGTACACCACATTTAAAGATCACATTCAGTTGCAAGATTGTATCCTTTCTTAAGTAGGCAATACACAATCAAATATTTACATGTAAAATTGATACCAATTTGAAAATGTGTTGTATTTTCTGTATAAACATATGTCAGTTCCTTAATTCAAGTTTACAGATGAAATTCATGATGGAATGAATCTGGAACTATATTACCAATAAATTTCTATTTAATTATAAGTATGTATTATTTTAAGTTTTTACGTATTCCATAATAAAAATACTAGATAAGTATATTTTTAAATTATATATATTTAATATTACAATATCACACATTTATTAGAACAATAACATAAAATAATGAGTATAAATAATCACAACAATCCAATATAAATATAAAAGTACATAAAACATTATATATGTACATTATAAAAGTTCAAACTAACAATCTCAATAGTACTGTGCTTGATGTAATCTAATGTATAATTTTGTTTTTAAAGCAGTATGATTAAAACATTTTATATTTTTATTGTAAACTAACTAGTTTATTATATGTTATTAGAAAGTTTAGCTGCAATACATGCATTTGAATATTGATAATGTGTGTTTTCTAAGATTGCAAGTTGTTAGATTCTGATTCTAAAACCTGTGACAGGTAGAATTTTTTACATTTCATAGTCTAAATAAAAATACATATAACTACATTTGTTCATATAATTGTACTAAACGAATAGGAGTTAATGCGGTCTTTTTAATCCACCTTCTCCTGAGTTTACTCTTCTTGCTGTTTGGTGAGATGGTGACACATTATCATCCTCAGGTCTCATGGATGTCTCGTTTTCTATTCTTTGCCTGTTCACTAGTATCTCCCTAATGTGTTGTACAATAAGATCTATGGCAACTAAAAACAAAAGGTTTATTACAATTTGTCAATATTTGAATATAAAAATATACAATATTGCAGTTTAAATTATATTTGCTAATATTTTATAATACATACAAACTATATAATGTTTTTGGTGTGAAGTATAAAATCAAGTTATTCATTGTGTCATTAATGATACTTTTAGTATGTTTTACATGTTTAAAATACCTTGCCTAAGTAGTTTTGGTAAACTATATTAATTTGTCTTTAATGATTTGATATTTAGATAAAAATAAAATTTCTAGAATGACAGTAATCAGATAAGATATGGTTATTGTTGAAGATGGCTACTATGAATAGTATTTGAAAATTGCTACATTGTAATATTCACAAGGATTCCTGCTTCACAGATATTAATTTAAGGTAAACAACTAATGGAATTTAAGCTTAAGTAATTCAAATAATTATTTGTAGTAAATTGCAAAGGTCATATGAGAAAAATGGCACCTAGTTCATATAAATAATTAGATATAATTTTATGTAGATACACTGATACATTAAAGACTTTTAATAGTTATTTTTTATAAACAGAAATTGGTTGTACATTACAAATAGCCCAACTGTTGTGTTTTGATATACCCGTCCAATTCAGGTGTTCTCTTATAAAATTGGCATATGTATTTATATTAAGCTTTCTGCTCAATATTATTTCCAAATTTTTTTAATATGATGTTTTTTGTATATACTCATATCAGACAAAAATATGATAGAATGTTAGTTCCAGTCAAGCGAATTTATTTGGAGTGAAATAACTTGGGTGGCCCCCTTCCATTATATTATTACGAATATGCTCCATACTAAATATATTAACAAGAAAATAGGAAAACGAGGATAAAGAAAACAAAAATTGCAATAAAAATATAAAATATGTTCTAAAATACTATAATAAAATTAAAGTGTGTAATCATTAAATGAATTTATATATGTATGAGTGTATACATTATGGAGCTTTTTAAAGTAATAAAGTACTAAAGATTCTATATTTTGCTCACGTGCACTCAGTAATATCATAGCATAGGATTTATCCGTAGATTCTAATAGGATATTTAAAATGCAGAAGCGAAAGTTGCAAAGAGCATTTCACTTCTATGAAAATATTGCCGCTGGCGTGCATTTACATACAGCAATTATTGTTATATGATAAAGAAAATATTAACACATTTAATAATTTAA